>CAUYPK010022242.1:0-37278 GCA_963574355.1 Loris lydekkerianus
TAAACATGAAAGAGGTAAAGTCTCCATCTTTCTTTAAGGCTGCATAATATTCCATGGTGTACATATACCACAATTTATTAATCTATTTGTGGATCAATGGGCACTTGGGATTTTTCCATGATTTAGCAATTATGAATACGGTTGCAATAAACATTCTGGTACAAATATCTTTGTTATGATGTGATTTTTGGTTTTCTGGGTATATGCCTAGTAGAGGAATTATAGGATTGAATGGCAGATCTATTTTTAGATCTCTACAAGTTCTCCATATATCTTTCCAAAAGGAATGTATTAATTTGCATTTCCACCAGCAGTGTAGAAGTGTTCCCTTTTAGTGCTCAACATCTTTAATCATCAAAGAAATGCAAATCAAAACTACCTTGAGATCTAACTCCAATAAGATTAGCCCAAATCACAAAGTTCCAAGACCAGAGATGTTGGATGTGGAGAAAAGGGACCAATTAAAACATTTTGCATAGAGATTCATCTATATTTTTATTTGACTTTGAATTTCCCAGTTAGCTCTGGTGGCAAAATCAAGAATTCTATTACTGTAGGATGGTGATGCTTTGGGAATCCAAGTGGTATGTCTTTGTGGTCCTATTTCAAGTATTCATTCCTTTTATACCCCTCTCCTTTTAATTATAACCCAAGGAGCTGTCCCTTTATCTTGGTAATCATAATGTACAAGTAAAGAATAGATATTAAAAAGATCATAAATGTTTATCAAAAAATAACCGAAAGACAGTAGTAAAATATGCTTTTCTATTAAAATGAATAAAGAAGACCCAAGGGGAAAAGTTTGTTTTCTTATCTTAGAATTCTGGTGAAAGAAGCACAGAATATCAATGAAGATAAATATCTCAGTACCATTTATTTTTTTCTATGTAGTAAAAACATGGCAGAATAATGTTTTTACTACATAGAAATATCATTGAATAGTATGATATTTTCTACTAAATTATATAGAAATAGTAATATCTAGTATGAATAGTAATAGTATGCATACTAAACAGTAGAAATGGTAATATCATTAAATACACTGATCCTAAAGTTTTTACTCTGTCACATAAATAGTTCTAAATATCTTTTGTCCAGTAATTCTTAAATTTTGTGCAGTTTTATTGAATGAGAAAAATCTTCCAATTTTAACCATTTTCTTTTTTATAGCTTCTAGAAATGGCAATTTTGGTGAAAGTATTCCTAGAAATCAATAATGCTGTGAAACATATTTTCTCATATGTAACATTAAGACATCTTATTTCTTATCCAGGTCTACTAAAGATTTACTAAAATTATAAAGAATACTCATGACCCCAAACATTTCATAAATGTGGGGACAATCAGCTATCACTATGAATTTTTTTTTTTTTTCCCCAGGGCTGGGTTTGAACCCACCACCTCTGGCATATGGGACCGGCGCCCTACTCCTTTGAGCCACAGGTGCTGCCCATATCACTATGAATTTTAATACATGGCTTTTATTCTGCCTTAGAAAAAGAAATAAAGCATTATATTATATAAAGCATTTTCACTTATGCAGGTTTAAAATGGTCAAATAATAGCAATATTTTATACTTCAACCTGTTCTATAAAATGTATATGAAGTTCACAAAAACAGAATTTTGATAGGTTATAAATTTGGTCACAACCAACATATTATCTCAAACATTCATGTGAATTTTTATTTAATGATTACACTGCTTGCCTGATTTGAAAAGGTTCTTTGGGGAGAATTTGGGAGACAATCCTAGCAAGTTTGCATGAGTATTCCTGTTTTTCTTTCTTTCTTTCTTTCTTTCTTTTTTTTTTTTTTTTGGTAGAGACAGTCTCACTCTATCCGCCCTCAGAAGAGTGCTATGGTGTCACATAGCTCACAGCAACCTCCAACTCCTGGGCTTAGGCAATTCTCTTGCCTCAGCCTCGTGAGTAGCTGGGACTACAGGTGCCCCCCTCAACACCCGGCTATTTTTTTGTTGCAGTTTGGCTGGGGCCAGGTTTGAACCTGCCACCCATGGTATATAGGGCTGATGCCCTACCCACTGAGCCACAGGCGCTACCCCTAAATATTCCTTTTTTCTCATAATATTTTTTCTGATAATGAACAGCATCAAAATTCAATCTGTTGACACTCATTGAGATACATACACAAAATACCAGAGCCACAATTAATGTTGTGTGTGACATTTTAACTATTCTATTAATAAAAAATAACATATTTTAAAAAGTGTTAATAAACATAAGAGTTAAGAAAGTATCTAAACATATAGCAATATAAGTATTTATTATAGTGAAAAACACATAAAAATGCTGAAAAGAAAGCATTAGTAAAATGCATTAGAATATAAGGGGCTAGTTTATAGATATTAAAAATAGTGCTGTAGAATAGTATTTCTTAACATTGGAATATTATTATGTATTATTAGGTGAAAAACTTCGGTTGCAAAACAATTCAGCATAAAAATATATCCTAATATATATGAGTAAATAACAGAAAGGTTATTCAACAGTGGAACTGCTAGTATTTTTTATTCTTGATATTTGTACTTTTTAGTTTTCTTTTTTTGTCAATCTGAATTTCTAGGCCTAAAAAACTGTTAAAGAGGGCAGCACCTGAGGCTCTCTGAGTAGGGCGCCGGCCCCATATACCAAGGGTGGCAGGTTCGAACCTGGCCCCGGCCAAACTGCAACAAAAAAATAGCCGGGCGTTGTGGCAGGCGCCTCTAGTCCCAGCTACTTGGGAGGCTGAGGCAAGAGAATCGCCTAAGTCTAGGAATTGGATGTTGCTCTGAGCTGTGACACCACAGCACTCTACTGAGGGTAATAAAGTGAAACTCTGTCTCTTAAAAAAAAAACAAAAAAACAAAAACTGTTGAAGAATATATTTTACCCCATTGTTAAAAAGTATTTTTTAATTTATTATAAAATAACCTGTTATTATTATAAAAAGTACAAAATGGCATAAAGTAAAAATATTCTTTCCAGATACATCCACCATCTGTATTTCCTATTCCCATTCCTCTGAGCAACTGCTTTTAACATTTCTTTGGGTTTTCTTCAAGAAATCTTGGATATGGTTTCATACCAGTACATATGGAACAAGTTTTTAATAGTCACTTAGAATTATATTTAATGAATTATATTTAATTGAATCAGTTCTTTTTCAAAGAAAATTTAGGGCTTTCCTCTACCCAGGACGTTTTGTGAGTTTTTCAAAATGATACTACAGTGAATTACTTGTACAGATCTTTTAGCATTCCTGAGAACATATTTTTTTATGAGATAAATTGCTCACAGTTGAGTTTTAGAATAGAAAGATTTTGAAATGTGATTTTTGTAGATATGAACAAAACCATTGCATTCAATAAGATATAGAGGAAATAATATGACAAGAGAGTTGGTAGAAGCATAAATACAAATGTTCAGTAAGTGCGGTCAGCCCTCCATAGCTGTAGGTTTCACATAAACCATCTGTGGGTCGAAAACATTCAAGAAAAAAGAAAAAGGATAGCTGCATTGTACTGCACATGTACAGACTTTTCTTTGGTTAGTATTCTCTAAACAATACATATAACAACTATTTACATAGCATTTACATTGTATTAGATATAGTAAGTAATCTAGAAATGATCTGAAGTGTATGGGAGGAAGTGCATAGGTTACATGCAAATACTGAGACATTTTATATAAGGGACTTGAGCATCCATAGAGTTTGGTATTCCTGGGGGTGCTGGAACCAATTCTACATGGATTCTGATGGACAATTATATATTAAAATCAAAGATAAGTACGTAAAATTATCATATGATTTTCTACTTACTAGATTTGTTAAAATTAATGAATTTGATATGTCTAGTTTTAGTAAGAATGTGGGGAGACAAATCCTCTCCTACACTGTTGGAGGGAATTAAACTTCTATAATGCTCTATTTTCTAAATTAAGGACATGGTAAAGGCTGATCTTTACCTTATCCTAGCTCAGTTTTTCAAAACCATACTGGCTTTTGCTGTGAACATATTAATCCCTTTTCTTATCCACAGAAAAAAACAAACCTTTTGAGAGTTACTTTTCATTTTTCACAGCCATCTTCCCTCCTCCAACAAGGTCTATATTCTACTTATTCTCTAAAAACACTAAAATATGGCACAATTTTTTTTTTTTTTTTTAATATGTCAGTTCTTCTGTGTAATGACCTCAGAATCACTGAGGCTTACAACATGAACATTTATGTTTCTGCCCTAGGCATCTATGGTCTTGGAGAGGAGGCTCTACTTCCGGCTGTGCTTCAGGCTGTGTTCTGTTGGACATATTTTTCATTCTTGTTGAACCTGGATACCAGGGACATATTCTTCTCATGCCTAATGGTATGATGGCAAAGAGGCAAGCCAGTACACAATTAAACCTCTGCTCCTATCCATCCGCTGACTTACATTGAACAAAGCCTGAAATATGGCCAAGCCCAGAATCATGGAGGGAGGGAAATTTTCTCTTCCCACTCTTGAGAGAGGTGCCACAAAGTCACACTGGAAGGGCACGGAACGTTTACATCTGTACCATGCACATTCCTTTTACTATTTGGAGTGATAGAATGGAATTTACCATGCTATGGAAGAATAAGTTGCTTTAGAAAGAATTCTCTAATGGGTTTCCAAATACAAATTTTAGGACTATATTGGTTCTATAAAAGAAGGGGTATATATTACTGAGATGGACAAACTTACTTTTCTTGTGAATTTTTTATTTGTTAATGTGAAAATAGTGAACATACCAAACCATTTATGCTTGGAATATTTTATCAGTCACTTTCTTGGATATACTTTTATAATTGGTTTTCACAGCCACTATGAGCATCATTATTTTGGGCACATTGAATAGTTAAATGACATGATTGGAATTTAATAGCTAGCATCTTTGGCAGTGCATAAAATACTACCAAATAACTTCAATCATGTGAACGTTTAAATTGTCTTTCCATAGGTCACAGACTTAATGTGTGACAAAATCAGTTTTGAAACTCTCGTGTCCTGTGTTCTCTTAACTCTGCCAATGCACATCTTCTGTAATCAGTGGCCAATAAATGGTTTAATTTTTCCAAAAGCCTCTTCTATAACCACATTAAAAAGAAATTAGCCTAAAGGTGTAATCAGGTTAAGTACTGATCTCATGACAGAAGAGGATTGTGCAAACAGCCAGGACCACATGGCTCAGGGAGTTCAGGCACTAGACACATCTTCTGTGAGAATAAGAAAGAATAAATATTTACCCCCAATTTGGCCCAGGCCATTGCCTGACTGCTCCATTGCCTTTGTCATTATCTTCTGGTATTTTCATCACTACTTATTTAATTTAGAAAAAAATTAAAATTCAGAAGCCTTACATTGGGGCAGAATGGTAATTCCATATAGATTTCCTTATTACTTTTGGCCTATTCTAGCTAAAACTATAGATTAAACAAAGTTCATTCATCCATCCATGGCAAGTGTCTAGGTTTGTGAATGACACAGATCATAAGAGATCACTAAGGCGGCTGATTCTATTTAAATTAACTTATAAGAACATTAATTTGGATAAGCCTAAGCCAGGCCTTATAGCTGGAAAGGAAATTTCTACTTGAGAATTACCTTGGGATTTCTTTTTTCTTTTCTTTTTTAGAAGTGAAACTTAGCCTGTGATATAAAGAAATGAAAAATGGTCTTTTCTGTGTCTGTGTCTCACAAAGTGTACGTAGCAGGCATTGTTATCACATGTTCCAATTGTCCTTTCCAGGAGAACCCAATTTTCCCTCCTTTCTTAAACAGTAAATATTAAAACATAATGGCAGAGGCAGTTCCTTTTTGTTTCACTTAATAACTACCTCACCTTTGAAACAAAAGGAAATAAAACATAAAAGATGTTCTTAATTTTCACTCACATTGTTCAACAAGAATAGGAATAAAAAAAAATCATTCTATGCTTTTAATGAAAGAAAATTGTTTGGGAACTGAGACTCCAAAAGTAAAAATGAAGGTGTTTTTTTTCTTTCTTTCTTTTTTTTTTTTTTTTTTTTTTCCTAGAATGCTTCCAAAGGAAAAGGAAAAAAAATGAGGTTTTTAGTTAGGTTGCAGAAATTGTAATCTTCCAGAGGTAACTATTGTAAGTTTTCAGGAATTTGAACAAGTTAATAAACTCATTATCACATCAAGATCCTTATCTTACCCAAGTGATATTAAAGTATCAGTGACTCAAAATGTGCCTATCCCTAAATAACCTCCCGTTACACTAGGGGCAACATGAATCTTAAGGGAATCACTAATTCCCATCTTTGAGCTTGAGCAATAACAATGGGAAAAAGTAGCCTTAAAAAAAAAATTATTCAAATAGAGAAAGAAATATCTGATGAAGAAGTCTCTTCCATGTCCAAAGCCCCTCAGCCATGCATTTTGCTGTTAAATACTCAATTTCCTTTAAGAATTTTTTTAAAACTCTTGTATGAGATGTATGCAGTCACGTATATCCTTGGAAATTACTGTATGCTCGAGAAAATTAGAAGCATGTATCAGCCATAAGAGATCAGGGAATTTTCTTGAAGGGAACAAAAGCTGCTCACCATAAAGTAGACACTTGAAAATAGCAATTTGGGGCTTCCAAAGGCAAAGGCTGAGGCTTTTAAGTGGTACTTTCACACTAGTGTGCTATTAATCCTTTATTAGGTCATGGAAACACGTTGAATGGAAGAAGCCATTTCCCTAGTTATGCAAACATAACTTTTTTTTCCACACCAAGTCAGTTAAACAGCCAGTTTTCTTATGTAAATATTTGGGGGCCACTAGCCGGCCTTTTTTAAGGGTTTGTAATAGATAGCACTGTCTTCTTAATTCCACTAGAACTGCCTGAATATATCTGCACAAGCATATAAAGAAAAGAATAAAGAGCAAATGGGAAGTCATCAGCAATAGCATAAGGAAGGGTAAGAAATGGAAAAGAAAGAAGAAAAAAATAGGAGTGGAGCTGGAGCTGGAAAACAGCTGGGGGAGCGGCCACCAAGAGAGCCCTGAGAACAGAGGGGAGGCCTCTGGGTTCTGAGCAGGTTGGTTGAGGAGAAGCTCCGCGTGGATGGTGCACATGGCAGTGTTGCAGGACCCCTGCTCCGGGCAGCCTGAGAGCAGCTCCATGCGTCACTCCCAATGGGCTCTACTCCCTCGGGGGCCTCTGAGACCAGCCCAGAAACCTGGAAAAAGGTAGGCCTGAGTACAGAGGATTCCTCCCCAGTCCACAACCTTCAGCTTTCAGCCTGATCCCCCCAAAACCACTCTTTCCCACTCATGCTCTCTCCAACTATCTCTTAGTGCCCTCCAGCCCCCACATCCAACCTCACAGAGCTTTTTTGTCCCTCTGAACTTTCCCCGCACTTGTAGAGAATGCTGGAATTCTGATTAATATATGGAGTGGGAGCAGGGGCATTCCTTTCTAGCCTTCTACTCAGTTTCTCCCTGTCTCGTATTATTTGGCTGTGGGCAGCACTGTCTCTTCATGCTTTGGTCTGTCTCTCATGACCTTTCCTTTATTTTTTCTTGTGAAAATCTAACCCATTTTTCAAAATCCATTTCTAGTTCTACCACATCTTTGTCATTTCAGTCAGAATTAGCAGCATCTTTTTCCTTGTTGCTGTAACACTTGAACTCTTTATTTTGGAATATAAGACTTTCTGCCTTAAATTAGATTTAGTTGTATAGAAATTGTCTGCCCCACTGGACCACAAAGTTCTTAAAAGCAAGGACAATATCCTGTTCATCTTCATAGACTTCACAAAGTCACACACATTAAGTGTTCCAGATATTTACTTTGCTTGATAGAGCATTTAAAATAAATATGTCACCATCCCAGGGAGTATTTGCATTTAATGGCAGACTCTTCAAAAATGCGATGCCTTCCCACTCTATAGAGCTAAGCTCCAATGGAAACTTTTGGAAGGTTGGAGATTCATTCTCTTAGAAACCTTGTGTAGAGCTCTTTAAATCCCACCACATATGCTCCTCTGCAATAATTCCAGCTCTCATGACTCATGACACATATTGAATATCAACATTGTCTTGCAAAGAATTCCTTTGATCTATTTAGTGTAACTAACCAGAACCATATGGCTTTGTCAGTGGTCAGGTTCCCTGGATGACTGATCAGCCACACAGTAGCTCCAAGTCAAATAGGATAGATTCTTCGGGTACTTTCTTACAGTACTAATGTGTGATTCAATTTGATTGTATTAAAAACAAACTAACAAACAAAAATAGCTTATCAATGGCAGTAATGATAATCAGAATAGCCAGTTTCTAGACCTGGCCCTGCCTTAGTTAGCTGTGAGGGTTTGACGTATGGACATTAATTTGTTTCCATTCATGAATTAGTGTATGTTAGTGCCTTGAGATATAATAGTGAGTGGGAAGTCATGGATCCTTCCCTCTAGAACTATTCTGCTAAAATAGTGACCATATGTGAACACATGAAAATTATATAAATAGTTTACCCTTAGAAAAATGTTGATCTTGGTCAATAGAAGACAAATTTTACTTTCAATATCCTAGGCATCACTGTCCATCCTTCCTCACTTCCCCAAATTTCCTATAAATTTATATATTGTATATGCTATTAGAAAAAAATCTACCATTTATTGAGTTTTTTTTTTTTTTATTTTAGGTCTTAGAGTGTGCTGAATGGTAGTTCCCCAAAAGATATATCTTTATCCATGAACTTGTGAATGGGAACTTATTTAGAAAAATATTATTAAGTAACTTGAGATGAGATCATTTTGGATTCATAAAGTGTTCATGAAAAAATGTTCAACTTCTCAAATCTTTAGGGTAATGAAAATCAAAACCCCAATAAGATATCACCTAACTCCAATGATAATGACTCATACTAAAAGTCCTAAAACAACAGATGCTGGTGTGGATGTGGAGAGAAAGGAACTCTTATATACTGTTGGTAGGACTAAAATCTAGAACAGCCTCTCTGAAAAACTGTTTGGAGATACTTAAGAGAACTTAAGTAGGCCTATCATATGATCCAGCAATTCCTTTGCTAGGTACATATCCAAAAGGAAAAAAAAAGTAATTTTATATAAATACACCTGCACTCAAATGTTTACAGCAGCACAAGTCACAATCCAAAAGTTGCGGAAACAACCTAATTGCTCACTAACACATGAATGGATTAATGAAATATGATATATTCATACTATGCAGTACTATACAACCTTAAAAATAGTGATTTAGTATCTTTTGTGACAACCTAGATGGTACTGGAAACCATTCTTTTAAGTGAAGCTTCACAAGAATGAAAAAACAAACACATTCAATACCAAACTGGAACTAATTGATCAATACTTAAGTGTACATACAATTATTACTTCAATAATAATTAAGCTGGGGGGGATGGAGAGGAGATGGGCAAATTCACTCCTGTTGGGTACAGGGCACACTATCTGGGTGGAGGGCACAGTTATAGCTTTGACTCAATCGGTGAAAAAGCAAGCATGTACATAAAACATGTGTACCCCTAAAATTCTGAAATTAAAAAATAAAAATAAAAATAAATGCCCTACCTAGATAGAGTAGTGGCCATAACGTGATCTCCATAATATCATTCACATTCACTAAACTAATTTTGACACTGTGTCACCCAGAGAAAATATTCGGAAAATTGATTTAGCCTAGGGCGCCAAGGTAGAACCTTGGTGCTAGAATGTATTATATCTATATGTATATCTTCCTCAAGATTAGAAATTGTGCTTATTCCTTTTACTGTCCCCAGCATCCCAGTGGACTTGGCATGCCGTGGGTACTCAATGAATGTTATCTTGATTTATTAATGGAATGAATAAATAAGGGGCCAATTTAAAAAAGAGGAGAGAAGAAGACAGAAAAACCATGTGAATATGAAGGCAGAAATCGAAGTAATATAGCAAGCCAAGGAATGTCTGGAGCCACAGAAGCTAGAAGGCCTAGAGCCTCTGGGAGAGGAGTATGCAGCCCTGCTAACTCCTTGACTTCAGACTTCTGGCCTCCAGAACTGAGAGAGAATAAATTGCTACTGTTTCAAGCCATCCAATTTGTGATAATTTTAAGGATGTAATACAGTCCCTTCATTGATATTTTGACTACGTTATTATATTTAGTCCTATCTTGACAATTTCTGACAAATTATACCTAAAATGGAGAAAATAACAAATTCCCAGGGAGGTTAATGAATTGTCCATATCCTCATACATAGTATATGTTGGAGTCTTTATTGAAACTCATTTCTATCTGATCCAAAGTCCAGACTCTTTCTACTATCCTGGACTTACATTATTTCAAGAATGAATATAAAAAGTCAGAAGAGCTTTATATTTTTTCATATAAACACTTTCTGTTCTTTCTGTTTCATGGTGCCTACCAGAATATTTTGAGCACTAAACATTCAGATAAAGGCAGGGCTCAGATATGTTTCTTGCAATATTTTTCCCCATTTTACTTATTAAATTTCATTATAAAGTTTCTTTTTTCCCTTAAATGAAAATTATGGTTTATTCATTGATTTTTGTCATTTTAGTCACAATTATCATTACTCTTTTCCCTTCCCATTAGGTTCACATTAAGAAAAATGTCCTATCATATGCAGGAAAGTAGTCTTTGCTGAACATTACAGCTCAATTGTGCTACTAATGGGTGATAATCACATATTTCTCTTCAATGTCAAAATGGCACTTCATTATTATATACTAACATACAATCTGTTTCAAGATTTTCTGTTTTTGCTTTTATGTTGAGCAGGCTGCTTACATTCTTAAAACACTGAATACATGGTGGAACAAGAGAAATTTTCTCTCAGAAACATAAAATTCTTCTAGATTTAAAAAATTATAAATAAAAGGTATTTACACTTTAAGGACTAGCATGCAGAATTAATGTCTACTAGAAACTAATTTATCCTATTGCTGAGAAAGCATTTATACTACAGAACCATTTAATGAGAGAGGAATGTATTGTGTTTAAAGTAGTAGTTGTCATTGATTTCTGATCTTGTCTACAAAAGATTTCATTCTAGTAGGCAATTATTTGTAGTATCTGAAATTATGTGGTTTTACCTTAATTTATCCAAGATTTAAAGCAATTCTGTTAGCCTGACACTTATTGACAAGGCCCTTTGCTGATTATATCTTTGTGCTTGAATTCTTGTCCTTAACTCTTCTCTGATTCATAAAGCTGCTTACTGTAGCACTGGGAATCTTTATTGAAGAAGTAACTTTTGATTAAGTTAAATGGAGGAAAAGGGAATTTCTAAACTACTTATATCACTTACAGAGACATAATTAAGTTGCAGGATAAGAGATTTCAGTGAACTTCTTTCAAAAATCAATGATCGGTAACTAAGCTTGGTGAAGACACAATTGCCATACAAAAGGCACTTTACAGATGAAAAGAAAAACACTGTACTTAATGATGACACAACTTGTGATTTGTTTTCTGCAGGAATACGGATGATTTTACTAATGAATGCTTCTATCTTTTAGTAGATTCTACATATAACCAACAATTTAAACAAGTTAAAAGGCCACAGACATTTAAAGAATAGGGCTTGAGAATATTTAGACCAAGAGACCACTGAATTTCAATAATAACCAGCTAGATGTGAAGATAATTCTGATGGGATCTGTAACGCACAGGCACAGTGGTCCAATGGATCTGAGTAGACATAAAGAGATTTTATGTTAAATTGTAAACATCTATGTTTTTCCTTCCTCTTTGGAGAGTTTAAGGTGGACTCCATTCTTCTAATAAATATAGTTCTTTATTTTGATTTCCTGCTCTATGTTAGAAGTGAAAGGAGTTTGTAGATTAGACCTCTAATGACAGATAATAGACCCATCTCAGTTAAAACTCTCATAACTTTGCCTTTACTCTATAGCTCTCTATGTCTACATAAGGTGACTTTTGGCATCTATACATTATTCTTGTGATTTTCTTTTTTATTGAAGGCCAAATATATGCTGAAATATAGTGGAAACTCAAAGTTGCTTTTATCTCGTTTTTGCATAAATGAATTAATAAAAATCTATCCATTCCACCCTGCCTAGTCTCTTTTCTTGCTCACTCCATGTGTAAAGTTCTGGGATTGTTGGTCACAGTGGTTGTGGAGAAGTCACTGGATTTTAGTAGTGGTTTCAGACTCCTTGGAAACTGCTTTGATGAAAGAAGAAGAGTGCAATTGTGAAAATGAAATGACTCTGCTAATGATCATTCTTCTGGTTCATAATCACTTGGCAACCCACAAAGCCTACCTAAGACCTTGGATTCTAACTCCCATTAGATTTACAGAAGTATCTTTGCTACCTGGCAAGTAGGTCATACACGGCATGTACCAAAGACAGGGAAGTGAAAGTAGTTTGTACTTGTGGGAAAGAACATTTTAACATTGACATTGTTTATAATTATGGCCTTGGGGAGGTCTTAAAAAGAAAGCCCATGACAGTTGATTTTATTATTATATTTTCAAAAGACAATGCACACACCTTGGGTATGCTATTGGTGATGACAGATATATATAAACATAAGGAGAGATATATCATATCAGTTCTTTTAAAATGGCATATTCATTTAAAGCTGGAGACCTGAGCATGTTCTATCCACAACTTATTTCCATATGCAATGACCACATTTGTATGTATTTTTTTAGCGGTTACTCAAACAAACATTCAGACCCACAGGCCACCATAGACCATATGTGGCACCAGTCTATTCAAAAGGATGTAGGAAATACACTATATCTTGCCAACAGAACAGTGCCAGGCATTTCTCTCCTGCAGGAGTCCTTGCAACATATCTTGTAGCCACCAGGAAGTTATCTTCTCCCAGGTGATAGGTCTGGTACAAGGAGATGAGAACCACATTGGGCAGATTCCAGAACCTTCCTTATTTAGAAGCCCCATGTTCCACAGAGTCAAAATCTCTTGCATTATCTTCATAGCACAGCTTCCAGGGACAATTAATGGGCCATGTCTGGACACAAGGGTCAAATCATGTGTCTCCTCTGGATGCCCCCATCAGCTTTGGTCATTTCTTTGTAGTTCATGCCAGTCTGAAAGAATGCTACCAATAAGGAATTATATCTATCCCAGTCAATATTGCCCAGTAACAGAGGTGACATTTTACCTTTACTTGTTGCCCGGGGAAACAAAGCTAGAGAGTTAACTAAAGCACAAATTTTCATGAAGCAGAGGAAGAAGTTTTGTTAAGGCATTTCCCACACTGGGTCATAGAAAATCAATTTTAGCCACTAATAAGTCAATCACCATGCCTTATTAAAACAATCATTTAGAAATCACTTCAATAGCAAGGAAACAGAATAATCTAATTACAAAAGGCAAAAGATGTAAATAGATATTTTTTAAAAGAAGACATACAAATGGCCAGAGGAATATGAGTATGAAAACAATGTTCTACATCACTAATCATCAGAGAAATGCAAATCAAAAGCACAACAATATAGCATCTGAAACGTATTAGAATGGTTCTTATCAAAAAGGCTAATGATATCAAATGTTGTCAAGGATGTGGAGAAAAAGGAACTTTTGTGCATTGTTGGTGGGAATATAAATCAGTGTAGCCATTATTGAAAATATATGGAGGCTCCTCAAAATATTAAAAGTAAATCTATCATATAAACTAGAATTCACACTACTGGAAGAAAATGAAAATGAAATCAGTACATTGAAGAGATATCCCCATTCCCGTGTTCATTGCAGCATTATTCACAATACCCAAATATAAAATTAACATAAGTGGCCATCAAGCTTGAGACAAGACCAACACCCTTTTCCCCTCCTCCTTGTCTTCAGCCTAATCAACATGAAGATGATGAGGATGAAGATTATTATAATAATTCACTTACACTTAAGGAATAGTAAATATTTTCTCTTTCTTATGATTTTCTTAATAATGTTTTACCTCTAGCATACTTTATTGGAAGCATACAACATATAATTCATGCCGTATTCAAAATACGTGTTAATTGACTCTATGTTATTGGTAGGGTTCCCAGCCAACAGCTAGCTATAATGGAAGAATCAAAGGTTATAAGCGAGTTTTTGACAGCACGGGAGGTTGGCATTCTTAACCACCACATTCTTCAATGATGAACTGCATCTGTTTTTTTAAAAATGCTGAGAGAACATGTGTAAGATGTTTTTACTACAAAAATGATAACTATGTGAGGCATGCATATGTTTTTTTTTGTTTGTTTGACACAGAGTCTCATTATGTTGCCCTTGGTAGAGTGCTGTGGCATCAGAGCTCTCAGTAACCTCAAACTCTTAGGCTTAAGTGATTCTCTTGCCTCAGCCTCCCAAGTAGCTGGGACTACAGGTGCCCTCTACAATGCCAACCTATTTTTTTTTTTTTTTTTTGTTGCAGTTGTTTAACTGGCGAAGGCCAGGTTCAAACCCACCACCCTCGATGTATGTGGCTGGCGCTGTAATCACTGTGCTACAGGTGACGAGCCGTGAGTCATGCATATGTTAACTATATTTACTCATTCTAAAATGTATACATACTTAAAAACAATGTGTTGTGCATGGTAAATACATGGAATTTGATCTATTAATTAAAAAAAATTAGATAAACATATAAATTACCTTACTAAATAAGCAAAAAATAATAATTTATTTTCTCAGTTGGATCATTATCTTTGGTTAGACCCAGCTTTGAGATGATAGGCAAAACAATGTATTTCATTTATTAATGTATTACTTTTATTTTCTTACCCTCCATCATTATTTATTGGCTATACATGATTGATTATATTCTCAGTGCTTCCAAAATATTATTTTATATTTACCAAAATAATGTGTATCTTGTAGTGGATAAAATTTTCATCTTAGAATATATAAGGATGAATCATTGGGGGGTTAGCTTTTTGTTCTCCTATAACTGTCATAAGAGTTGAACAAACATTCATGCATTCTTTATATTTATAAATGAGTATGACCTTCGGATACATAGGTTGAGACAAGGTGCAAGCACAGTGCCAAGATCTTCCCAGGAAAGCCAGCATTAATTAATCACCTGTGATTGGAGCTCTATGCTATTTTACACTATAATTCTAAAGATTTAAGAAATTTGGATCTGAGACATACAAATAAAATTAAAATAGGTTGATACATAAAGGCAGTGGTTCTCAACCTTTATGGTTGGGGGTCATCACAACGTGAAGAACTGTATTAAGAGGTCGTGGCATTAGGAAGGTTGAGAACCACTGCATAAAGGCATATGAATAGGGAATGTTTGGTCTGAGATTGAGAAAAGTAAAACGATAATCAAGTTAAAATGTACATATTAAATGTTTTCAAATGTTTAGTAATTTATTGGAATTCATAATGAAGTGTTCCATGTTCTGCGTATATAGAAAAATTACATTGTGTGCTGCGCTTTGTGTCAAAACTAGACTTAGGGTGCATTTGTCGGAAGTGAGGTAAATAGTTCTAAAATTTGACAATTTTAATGATGAATAAATTCTTCATATTCTTTAATGAAGAATAATGAATATTATTCTTTCATAGGGTAGTCTTTGTGCATGTTGTACTTGTATTAAAAATAATATTTAGTAGGAAAAACTACATTGAAGTCAGAATGGAGATCTTTTCTTCCTAACTGGTTTACCTCTACAACCAACAATTAGAAGACGATCTAAGATGGCATGTGATTTATTATGCAGATTTGTAACAAAACTGATACAGAAAGCCTGACATCAAGAAATATCTTACCCCTGACTGGGTTCGGTGGCTCATACCTATAATCCTAGGACTCCGGGAGGCCAAGGTGTGAGGAACCCTTGAGCTCAGGAGTTTGAGCCCAGCCTGAATAAGAGTGAGACCCTGCTTCTAGTGGAAATAGGAAAAATTAGCTGTATGTTGTAGTGGACCCCTGTAGCCCCAGGTACTTAGGAGGGGGAGGCAAGAAGATTACTTGAACCCAAGAGTTTGGGGTTGCTGTGAGTATGCTAGCCTGGACAACAGAATGAGAATCTGTCTCAGAGAAAAACAAACAAACAAACAAACAAACAAAAAAAGAAAACAAAAAAACTTAGCCCTGTTCTCCCAAGTGACTACTTTTTTCTCTGGAATGATTAAATAAGGGCTCAGATAGAGGATCTTTCTGGTCTATACAGGATTATTTCTCTTTCACAAGTAGAATTTAATGGGTGAATATGTAAAGATATATATATGTAAAGATAGCATCCAATGAAGTATGATATTCATCATGGCATAAAACCTGTCAATCAGATATGTAATGCATGTTTCCCCACCAGAAATTTGATGTCATGATTTTTTTTTTCCCTATGGAATGATATTATCTCTGTTACTAATGTAGAAAATAGTCTATTTGCATAAGATATGACAGTTTTCTAAAATTTTTTCTCATGTCTGATTTTATCTGATAATTTCTTCTTTCATGGCCATTTAATTTAACATATTTCTGTATTTGTTTGATTATTGTATTTAATAATTCAACTAACATTTATTGCCTACCTATCATGTGTGTGTGTAAGTCATTGTTTTTGATGCTTGCTAGTTCAGGGGAAGGAGAATGATAATACTTGCCATGTTCCCACTCCCAGGAACGTTTTATCTACTTTCATCATATGGATATGTGCTTTGTAATTTGGAATAAGAGGGAGGAAAAAGATAAATAAGGTAAATTAAATGAGGTAAAACTCAAACCAATGTGAATTGCTTTGGGTGAAAAAAAACGAAGAAAATATTTTAACAAGTGAACAATTTGATTGAAGAAATTCTCTGATGATATACTAATCATGGCTGGATAGAAAAACATTGACTACATTATATAAAAAAACCAAATAGACTTATTACTTCATGATTTAAAATATCCAAAGAGAGTTCACAGAGCATACTGACCAGAAAAACAATATACTGAGTTAAGCTGTAAATACTTGGCACATACTTGTAGTCACAGCTGCTTGGGACACTGAGGAGGGAGGATCCCAGGAAGTCCAAGCGTGCCTGTGAATACCCACCACAGTCCAGCTGGAGATCATGGTGCAATCCTATTGCTTATTTAAAAAAGGGAGAAACAATTTATTGAACCATCACCAGGCTTTGTCCCTGACTCTGTGATTGTCAACATTTCTAAGTGATAGTGAGAAAAAGATATACATTTTTCTGCAAATGACTCTAAGATATGAGGAAAGTTACTATTAATATGATACATGCAATACGTAGATATCAACTTGTTTCAATAGGCTCCATGTCATCATTTATGTATTTTAGCTTAAATGCCACTTCCTCAGATAGGATGCCACTGACCCTTAATTCAAATTACAGTCACTCCATCACTCTATATTGCCATGTTATTCTGTTTTATTTTCTTTGTAGATGCATTACTTCACATTATTTCTTATTTACTTTTGTGTAAGTTAGCATTCCAAATTAGAATACACATTCCATATGAATAATAATTTTGTTAGTGCTGTTCACCATTGTGTTCCCAAGTGCCTGCAAGGTTTTCAATAACTATTTCCTGAAGGAATAAATATGAATAAATGACTGAATCTGTAACAGAAGCATTGAAATTATATAAAGACAATTTTAGGTCAATTTCTAAGTAAGTTGCATATATACAAAATAGAGGACATTTACATTGATGTTCTTTCAATTGACAAGTTTTAATTGAGTACTTGCTTTATGATGAACAAAAAACAAAAACAATTTGATGATTTTAATTGATCTGAAGCTTTAAAGAAACTAACGTCTGCTAAAATATGAATGCAATTTTGTTTTTTTTTTTTTTTTTTTTGAGACAAAGTCTCAAGCTGTCACCCTGGGTAGAGTGCCATGGTGTCACAGCTCACAGCAACCTCAAACTCTTTGGCTTAAGCGATTCTCTTGCCTCAGCCTCCCAAATATCTGGGACTACAGACACCCACCACAACACCCAGCTATTTGTTGTTGTTGTTGTTGCAGTTGTCATTATTGTTTTAGCTGGCCTGGGCCAGGTTTGAACGTGCTAGCCTCGGTGTATGTGGCTGGCACCCTACCCACTGAGATATGGGTGCCGCCCATGAATGCAATCTTAAGTAGCATGAATTAAAATATTCTGTCCCAAATAAGGGAGATAATAGCCTTACTGGGCTTGTATTAATGGGCTCTTTCTTAAGAATTGTATTTAAGCAAGGTAATTTAAACTATGCTTCAGAATATTACTATGTTTAGAATATCACTGGCAGAATTATGAGGAATCTAGAAATCATTCAATTTTGGAGCGTTTTGAGGGTATTGAAGAATCATAAGATTATGTTCAAGGCAATCACTGCTGCTGAAAATTGAGAGAGGAATCTTGGAAAGGACACAGAAAGGAGGAACTCCAAGTTCTGTGTAAATTCTGTCCAAGCCTCTTGCTGATCTCTGACATATTTAGGCTTATTTATCCAAATAGGTCAGCTGAGAAGAATATGTTCCAGCTCCATTCATGTAAACACAAAGGAGTCTCCATCTTTCTTTAAGGCTGCATAATATTCCATGGTGTACATATACCACAATTTATTAATCCATTCGTGGATTGATGGGCACTTGGGTTTTTTCCATGACTTAGCAATTGTGAATAGAGCTGCAATAAATATTCTGGTACAAATATCTTTGTTGTGATATGATTTTTGGTCTTCTGGGTATATGCCCAGTAGAGGAATTACAGGATTGAATGGTAGGTCTATTTTTAGATCTTTAAGAGTTCTCCATATATCTTTCCAAAAGGAATGTATTAATTTACATTCCCACCAACAGTGTAAAAGTGTTCCCTTTTCTTCACATCCACGCCAACATCTCTGGTCTTGGGATTTTGTGATATGGCTAGGCTCACTGGAGTTAGATGATATCTCAAACTAGTTTTGATTTGCATTATTTTTAAATCCAATTTCTGGAATCATAAGCCAGGCAGGTTGTTAATTATAGGTGTGGTGTTTTGATTGTGTTACAAGTAATTTGAGAAGGGATTGACTACTTCCATTGACCTTATTAACTAAACAATAATTAAATTTTCACAATATTGAATATAGTTAGACTAGAAAGAGTTACTTCTTCAGGTAGTACACAAGTCTCTGGTTTAATGAGCATATTTGGTAATTTAGGAAATTAATCATGTTTTACAACAAAACATGATCTTGGAATGCAAAGAAAAATAAAGAAAGTATAAGAAAGGTAAATGAATGAACTATTTATTGCTGTTATTAAGGATGAGTAAAACATCTTACCTGTTACTCATGCTGATAACATCAGATAAACCAGAAAGCCAAACCTACAAGGGAATTGAGTACATGTACAGAGGTATTTACAACAGAAACCTCCCATTATAGTAAAGTGCTTTAGCTTTCAAAGGGCATTCTGCAAACAGAAAAATTCGTAATTGCTTTGTAGAGTGTTCAAAGTGCCCAGACAGCATTGTGACTTTGGTATAGAACTGAACAATGCTTTATGGAATGAAATAGTATTAAATTGGTTCTTAACACAAACTGGCCCCAGAAGCAATGTAATACTCAACTTCTGAGGACTATGATGACCACAGCAAGCCAGAGGGAAATAACTTTCACAGTGTATTTCGTTTCTCTTACACAAATCTGTTTGAAATTGGAAAATATCCCTAAATATATATTTTTTTCTGAATAACAATCTAATTCTTGGTTTTTGTTTGGTAATGTGCATACAAAGTAATTGGAGAGACTGATAAAATTTAAATTTCAAGACTTTCACTCCAGAAATGTTCACTAACAGGCCCAGGATGGCAAAAAATCTTTACATTTTTATTGAGCCCACGTTGTATTATCTTCTATACTACTTTAAAAACTGCTATTAGGTATTACAACATGTGTCAAAGAATGACAAAGCTAAATTAAAAATTTTAAAAATTAGTTGTTTCTCTCAAGATTTTAGGTGCATAAGTTGTTGTAGGGCTTATACCAAGGTGGAAAATGGGCTATCATCAAATTCAAGGAAGTTTGACTCCATGAAATTTAATGAAGATCTTAATTTGGTCTGTGAGTCAGACATTTATTATTTATGTAAATAATCATAAAGCTTTCAAACATTAAAATATCAAGAGATAATTATAAAGCTGAATTTCATTGAATAGTACTATAAATTACAAAAAAATTAATAAGTAGCTAAGACAATGACATACTTATCAATATACTGAAATATTAGTCACATGCTATATATTAGAGAAAAAAATATTAACTAGTTTTACTTTACATAGTTGCTGTCAGAGTTCCAGGTCCAAGTATAAATAACAAGTAATGCTTTCTTTCTGTGTTACTTTGGTTGTATTGAGGACAATACATTTACATTGGATATTTTTTCATCCATATTATGTGTTAAAAAATCTCAGGTGATTGATTTCTCAGTTTCTTCAAACTCCATTAGGAATTATAGTGATAAAGCAATTAAACAATCTTTTTTAAAAATTTCTATATTATATATTAGACTGAGAAATATGGAATTATTATGTTTTCTACTCTCATTTTCTCATTTCATATCATAATTCAGCTAAAATAATAGTGATAATAATTTATAGGCATGGCTGAGCACTTACTGCAGGGCCATCACTGCGTTATGTGAATCATCGTATTTAATTCTCATGACGACCTTTTAAAATAGGCACATTCATAATGATTGTAACACAGAATGAAGAAACCGAGTCTTGGATGGGATCAGCAATGTTCCAAAAGTTATAGAAATAGTCCAAGCAAGTAGAGAGATCACTGGGCTGGAAGAGAGATGGAAACACATCCAGATAGGAGATATGAAGGTGGAACACGTCTTTCTACCTCAATACTTTTCTTTAGAGGTCCTCACATTTTTAGAGAGCATTCTTGATGGGACTATGTGTAAGGAATACAAATTAGACATGGTATCTTCCTTAAATGAATTTGTAGTGCAGTGAAAGAAACAGACAAATAATTCTGAGTTCTAAATATAAGTAAAACAAACATGATCTGTAGATTGTGAAACAGGAACACTTTATGTTGCTTTTGGAGGGACAGGAAATATTTGACATATTCTTTAGTTCTGGCTCTTGAATAATAAAAGAAAATTTTATAGAAAATAGTAGAAGTGTTTCAGGCGGAGGCAACAACAGAGACAACCTGAAAAAAAAAAAAATGACAGGTACATTTTACCGATTATATAATATATAGAAAATGATACAAGCATAGTTGATTATATGAACCAAAGCTTTAAAGAGTTTACTGGAAGGCAGGTACCGTTCTTGTGTCTTAAAAACAGAATAGGTGCCAAACTCAGAGCAAAACCCATATATTCTCTCTTTTAATTCTGTGAGACTGGTCTTATTTTCCAAAAAAATTAAAACTTAGAAAATATTAAAATATGAAGAAATTATATAACTTACCAAAGGATACCACCCACATAAGTGATTACACAGGAGATTGAATTCAAGGCAGTTTGACTCCAGTGCTCAGCCTCTTAGCAACAATATGACAATTATTCCCACCTGAAAACTTGGTTGATGTGTTTGGGGACCAGCAGAGGAGTATAATTAGATTGCTGTGATTTTGAAGGGCATAATGTGAAATGAGGCTGAAGAGTGAGATCAGGAACAGATTGTGGATGGCCTAGGATGTCTTACTGAAGAGTTAAGAATTCATTCTATAAACAATACTCAGTGAGTGTTAAATATGAGGAGAGAAAGCACCATGATGTTGCATGTCTTAAGAGAACTGCAGAGGCATTGTAGAATCAGAATGGGAAGGTATTTTTATGCAGGCTGAAAATTGTGGAAAATATTAACATATTTTATGTGTGTGCTAAAAAAACTAAATCAAGCAGAAGGGATAGGAAACAATAACTGATTAAAGAGGCATTCTGACAGCAGAATTGACAAAATTTGGAGATCTATTTTATGTGTAAAAAGTGACGCTGTTAGATTTTGTGACAGCGGGCACTGTTCTTTTGTTTTACAAAGACTTTTTCCAATGAATCCTCATAACATCCTAACAGGAATGTAGCATTATTATCCATTGTACCTATAAGGAAACTGAGGCAAAGAAAAGTTACTTTGCCCTAAGTTCTCCAGCTAGTAAGATTGCAAAGAAAGATTTGATCTCTGTGTGCATTTTAGAAGAGTTATTTAGAGGGCGGTGCCTGTGGCTCAAAGGAGTAGGACGCCGCCCCATATGTTAGAGGAGGTGGCGGATTCAGACCCAGCCCCGGCCAAAACAAAAAAAAAAAAAAAAAAAGGAAGAGTTATTTAGAGTATGGCAATGCAAATATAAACCCTTTTGATGTTTACAAAATAACACAAGCAGTATGTTGTTATATTTTGAAAAATACAACTCAAAATGGAATATTCTGAGACATGTTTATGAGAGACACATCACCTAAGGGAAACTAGGAAGTTCTCCAAAGAGATCCTCACCAGCTTGCTTTATTCTGTGTGAATTTGCCACTAAAGTGCAGTGCATAATCATAGCTCACGACAACCTCAAATTCCTGGGTTTGAGTGATCCTCTTGTCTCAGCCTTCTAAGTAGCTGGGATTATAGGCTAAATTTTTCTACTTTTCAATTAGAAAGAGTCTCACTCTTAACTTAGACCTCCCAGAGTGCCGGGTTTACAGACATGGGCCAATAAGCCCGGCCATGATTTATTTTCTGATAATAAGAAATATAAATCTTAGAATATGATGAGCTTCATCATTACTCTTTCACATGTTATAGAAAGTTTGGGAAGCATGGAAATGGTTAAATCGATTTAATTATATGATACATGAGCTAAAAATCACCAGACCCCATAGTCTAACAAGTCCCTCTTCCATAACAATTTTCCTACCCTTCTTGGGCAAGATAGTCAGATTTAGTTTAGTGGAAACCATCTCTCTGTGGGAGTCTTTCAGTATGTGTACAAATAACTCTCCTGTCCTACGTACACTGAGGAACACCATTAACAGTGACCCATTTATAGTGCTGTATGTATAATCACATACTTTAATGTCATTCTATAAAGTACTGATACTACATCTGTATACTTTAACATGTGCCAACACAGTTATTCTTATTCCAAAGTCTTTATACATCTCTACTTTCCCCCATTATATGTTAATTCAAACTGTAGAGGCAAGATCACCATCTTACTTTCCTCAATCCTAAAAGTTTACTGGGTGAAGGCCATTTATGCTGTTAGGAAGTACCTATTATAATTAATTCCAGTTCAGAGATGTTGATAATGAAATACTGAGGGGTTATCTATCTGGAGGAGTCAAATAGGGATGTTGGAACTTAAAAATGGAGCCCAAGGAAAAATGACATTATCAGTAATAGTAAATGTAATTCAATAAAGATGATAATAACTCTCTGAACTTCTACCTCAAACACACTTTACACATAGCTTCTTTACATTTATGATAATTTTGTGGAATAGCAACAGATGAGGAAACTGGTTTGTCTTTTTACCTACTGGAAGACTGAAGTTGCTAAGGTATATATTACAGAGCTAAAACCCAAGCTCAAGTCTTCTTGTTCCAAAGTACGCAAGCCTTCCAGTGGACTCTTGGGAGTTTGTTTGAGTCCCTCTGATGCCTGAGTAATTAATTTCTCCCTAAGAACAGAAGCATCATGAGCTAATACCAACAATTGGTCTCATTACCCAACTCCTCACACTTGTGCTTAAATTTATGCAGCCACCTATATACCTTATATTATTTTTTTGGACTACCTATATTACAGAAAAATTTTAAGATCATCACCACAAAAATGAACCCATATTTCAGTAGCCATGGATGAACGATTCCTCTCCTTTGCCTAGAGCCTTTTATCTTGGCATTTTCAAAAATGCCAGAGAGACATACTAAACCTTCCAGAGAAGGTCTTCTTTTTTGCCTAACTGAAAGGAGTGAGCAGAGTGTGGAGTCTGTTAATGTGTTATAATAGCCTCCTCAGAGAGATATGGACACGTGTGATTCTGAGCCTTGTTCCTTTCATGATGACAATGTTCTATAGAGAGAACATGGCAGTGCTTCACCCTCCCGAGACTCACGTGTTATCCACATTATTAAATAAAATAAAAGTATACCTGCATGATGAAAGTAAAACTTTATGTTTGGCCTTGCCCTAATTCTCTATAAAGCATGATAGCATCTAATGCATCCTAATTTGAGTGGTTTACTTAGTTGCTGCTATTTTACTGTGGCGAAGGTATTATATGCCACATAATGGAAATCAATTACCCAATTATGTGTGGTCTCAGATTAAACTCATTATTCCACTATACACATGGGTAGTCATGTTATTTAGGCTGTTAGAAGGAATGCTAAAGCCAAGACAAAATAATCACAATTATAAGTTTTTCTTTTAATAGTTGTCAGTTTCATAATCTTACATCATCAGCTTACTTCTCTCCCATTTGTGAATCATAATTTACTTAATATTGATAAAAAGAACAAAGAGCTCACAGTTGGGTTTTATAAAAGTACAAGTGCACACATGGGGCCAAAATTCCCACCCTAGAAGCTTCATAAAAAGAAGAAAAATGGTTATATTTGGTCATTGAAAAAAGGAATGATTCAGTTTTCTTAATACAGTCTCACATGCATTATTACCATTTTACTCTATATATTTTATTAATCTGAGATGTGATAACATCAGCTCACACTGAAGATGTAGTCACAAGTTAATATCAGTTTTTTTTTTTTTTTTAAGTTGATTCATTGGCACACTATTCAATGTGTGACCTATCTTATCACTTATGTGGGTGGGTAAACACATGGTAACTCCAATTCAATGCATACTTGGAAATTTAGACTCTGAGTTGTGTGTATGCTAGTGAATAGTTTCTGAAATACTTACATTCAAAATGCATTTGCCATTATCTTGTTAATAGGCCCTATTGCTTTCAATCTACAAGGAATGCAAATAACTGATAATTCTACACTCATTAAGGAAATCTCCAGTGACTTACTTCAGTTAAATGTTCCAACAGGCATGTTTAGGGCTGCTTTTGGGATTGGTAAAATTCCAAAAGTCTGTAAATTAAAGTTCTGCAGAGTGCTATCAAATATGCATAATGAAGCCCTAGATGTAAATTAAGAAGATTTATGTGGCTGCATTCTGCTTACGTTATTCAATAGCAATGCCTCACAGGTTTTTATGAAGCAAATAAAGTGTTCTTTTTCTTGAATTCCATTTTAAATGGTCACTACGGATTCATTGTTACATTACTTGGTTCACCCATTATAGAGTGAATAGTCATTTTCAATTTATAGTGTATTCTAAAGGTTTATCACAAAACCTAGTCAAATAATATGGTACTCCATGCATACTACTGCAAAGAAGTGGTCTGAAGTTATAGGAACAGCTCAGGCAGATTCAGAGATAAATGCTATTTATATTAATATCTTTTAAAACATGATCTGGCAATTTGATGTGGCACTTGAGCAATGTTCTCATCCTCTTTGACCTAGAGAGGCTTGTCTTGCCATATTAACTCTGAAATTTGAAGAATCTTAGTATGAGTTTAATAAGAAATATTAAGATTGAGTAAAGTGAATATAGCTGTTTTACCTATAGATCGGTAATTTCCCCCCACCTAATTCTGCTGATGCCATAAGGCTTGTATCATAAGGAAGTGTGAGCCTGGTTACTTGCAGACGTACAGTGTATTACACAACAGTTAAGCAACAAGAATGGTGCACAGGATTTCAAGTCGTACGCTGCAGTTAAACTAAAGGCATTTGGAAAGAACAGGGAAGAATCTGAGCGTTTTGCATTCCATTAAAAAATGCTATTCTAAGACCTTGTGACTAAAATATACTAGAGGAGGATACTAAATGGAATTAAGAACTAATTTTAAAGAAAAAGAATGCCTAACAAGTTTAGGAGCTACACATATCTTTGCATGTTTATGTCTGCATGCAGTAGTCAATTAATGCTGTGTCCAACTTAGGAAAATTAGATCCTTTTCTAGGCAAAACATTAACTTCTGCAGGCACAAATTACCAGTTCTCTCTTAGTAGGTCTTTATTTCTGATTTATTTCAGGACCTGGATGACATGTCAGAAATGATGTCCTATTGTGTATTATAAACAAAAATAGAGAAGTTTAAAGTAGATTAGATAATCATAGAAATGCATTTTTATGAGCGTGTTCCCATGATGTGTATGAACTTTTCTTTAAACATTGACATATATCGTCTCTTTTTAAATTTTTGTCCTTGTGCAGAAAAATATTGTCTTCTTAATCATAAGTATTTTATTTTTTGCTCCTATTTTGAAAGAAGGTTTTAATCTTCATGCCAAAATGGAATAGCTGGAGCTTAGCTCTCAATCTTTTATTATAACATTTATTTGCTGTATATGAATGTGAGTATCTCAGCAAAATCATGACTCCTTTTTATGAATCAATGAATGAAAACTTTAGTGTCACCTAAGAAAAAATAGGTGTCTTTTCTGGCTTAGTGCCTGTTGCTCAGTGGTTAGGGTGCTGGCCATGGGCACTGGAGCTGGTGGGTTCGAATCTAGCCTGGGCCTGCTAAACAAAGACAACAACAACAACAATGAAGAAAGAAAAAATGGGTGCCTTTTCTTAACACTTAACACAAAAGTGTTTATTTTACTTTTTTATCAAATCATAAACACATAGATCATGTATACATTAATGCATTTATGGGGTACAATGTGCTGATTTTACATACAATTTGGAATGCTTATATCAAATATTTATTTTTTAAGTTTTTTATTTATGTATTTTGAGACCAGGTCTCACTCTGTTGCCCAGTACTGTGGTGTCAGCCTAGCTCACAGCAACCTCACACTCCTGGGTTCAAGCGATCCTCTTGCCTCAGCCTCCTGAGTAGCTGTGATTATAGGCACCCACCATGTCACCCAGCTAATTTTTCTATTTTTTGTAGCAAAGGTGTCTCACGAGGTTCCCTCAGCCCACACGAGTCTGATGACAAGAGATGACCAAAAAAATGCTTATCTCCTATTTATAGCTGAGCTCTTTCAGAGATTATGGCATAAGTGTTTTCAGCACAAACGTGGAATGTAATAAAACCTTATATAGTGTTAGCAGGGGAAAGATTTCTTTTCTTTTTAAATAAGGTCTAGAATGAGGCTTAGTTGCCTACCTAAGAAGTGGTAGGAAGTGGGAGTTATGTATGTTGAATATGCATATATATATATATATACACACATATATACATACACACTGTGTGTGGGGGGGCACATGTTGTATATATATACACATACTGAAAGAAAATAACCTCTTATCATTTTTCCCATTCATGTTAAACCAGGGCAAATATTATTAAGTTAAGCTTTTGACAGAAAGGACACAAATAAGTTAACTGCTTTTTTTCACATACAGTTTTTATATTGTGACCTTTAGACATATAATCTCTATGTCCCTTAAGCAGAATTTCTTTTCTTCTACAGCTGAAATTTTCAAGACTATTGCCAACCATTCAGTACTCAAAAGAAGGCTATTGGATATATTCTAAGAGCTTATCTTTATATTAATAAAAATATTACCAAAGATAAGACAAACCTATACATCATTTTGCTTTTAATGTAGCGTTCTCTCTCTAACAGATAAAGTACATACTAAGTGTCCAGACATAAATTGTAATAGCTCTTTGCCATTCAAAGTTTCCATTATAGACAAAAAGGAATGTTTAAAATTAAGTTGAATGTATTAGAAAAAGGTCAATGAGTAATAGCCAATGTATACAGGTTTTTGTTTTTTCTTTTCACTTCAATATTCTCTGCATGGCTGCTTAAATAATTTTCTTTTCTTCCAACTAGATTAATAATTATGCCTGAAACTTAATTCCAATAAATGCATTTGGTTTGTTATTGTTGAGTAAATGTGCACTATAACTGTGGAACCAAAAATACATCTAGTTAATCACAGTATTTGCCAATGTCAAAGAGATTTAAATATTGCATTATTGTTTTCTCGAATTGGAGAATTAGCTTTAAGAAAATGCACAGATTAAAAATAAATGAGGGGAATTATAAATCTGGCCTAAATTAAATGGATTCTTTATGTGACCATGCAAAAATTTCTTTCCAATTAAAGCTTCAATTTAAATTTAGTTCAATTAAGATCTGTCCTCATAAGAATGTTAGATTATTATCTCTCTTTAGAAAGGAATATAATTGTTTTCTTCATATAAATCAAAATGAGTGATAGAACTCTCTAGAAGTTTTATACTAAAACATATTCTTGATATATGAATATGAAAGAAGAAATATATGCTATATTTAGAAATATATTAATTTGATTGTATAGAATTTATTAAAAAATTTATATGCCTGGAAGAACTTATTGTCAAGGAATTGAAACATTTTCTTCAAAATAACTCAAGAATTTTACTGCTTTTTTTTTGTGTGTGTGTGTGTGCACATGTGCCCAGGCAGGTTACTAAGAGAGTCAGAACAAATACGGTTAGACTTAATTAAATAAAATCAGTATGTGGAATCAAAGGCAAAAACCAATCCTAGTGAGAAAGGAATTGCAGATACATTTGCATTATCTGTCATTCTAAATAGTAAATAAAACCACACAGATGATTTTTTTGAGAGATCATCGTTCTCATGAGCGTATATTAAAACCTTAGTAGTATGATTTATATGTTAGATATAGAACTAAGTAAGGCAAATTTCGCCTGTCATTTTGATGCTTGAGTATTAGACAGCTGGAGGAATCGTGATATTCAGTCCAGTTGTGCTGAACTCTGTGCACTGTCCCTATGTCTCTCACTCTATTTCAATTCAAAACTAGGTTTACCATCCACCACTTTGGACCTAAATTTCCATTTTCTGCAGTACATGTATCTCTTATTAACATTTGCCTAGATTGTAACTTTTGTTTTTAATTTAATTAATTAATTTTTTTGCTTAAGTTAGCCTTTTAAATTATATGAAAAATTCAAATATCAGTATTAATATTTTGGCTAACTAACCATATGAAATAAAATGAAATTTTAATAAATCATAGTCATTCAAATACAGGATTATAGAATATTAGAATAAGGATCTTTGAGGTAAAATCAGTATTTACTTTTAACCCTCCTTTTGGAAAATAAACAACTACACAATGAATGTTACAAATATGCAATGATTCTTATTTTTATTATTGCTTTTTTCTTATTTTTATTATTTGCTGGTAGAATTAATTTTTAGTTTGTTTTTAATACAATTCTTTGTTTTAAGACACAATAGCATACTTGGATTGTAAAAAATGATGTACTAGGTATGAATTTTGACTCATTTTTTAATTACTTGACATAATGGTATAGTGTCATTTCTTCAAAAAATAAAGCAGCAGCCAATTTTCCACTTTGAGCATACATATACACTAATCATAATTAATATGAGTTTTCATTATTCCTATTTTAAAAAACTGTATTTCAGGTGGCTTAAGAAAAGGAACTGAAAGACCATCCCACATGACATGAATAAATCCAATTTGGTTTGTGCTAGAACCAGTCCTGTATTCCACCTGGGATTCCAGAAAAATTCGAGACTCACAATAGTATAGCAGTTACAGATTTTTAAGAAATTTTATTGGATTTATGATGCAACCCACCATCAAAATTTACTTCCTACACAAGAAAAAAAGAAAAGACTTTGACTCAACACCAGAGGTCTTAAATTCAGATTCTCTCCACATTACAACAATCCACACTAAAAGATAAGGCCTGATTTGAGATGTCATTATCAGAAGGAAAGAGCTTGCCAGTGGGACCAATATCTATTTCATTGATGTTTTCCAGAAGGGGCTTCCCTTATATTTTCTTTCTCAGATCTTGACATTTTGTGAGTAGCCTGTTTACAATCACTGCTTCTTACATGATTTCAGCTCAAAATAAGCAGTATGCCAGATGGGGGCATTTTGGGTTTTTCTATACTTAATTCTTTCAATAACATTATCTCCATTTAAAGGCACCAAAAGTGTAGTTTCAAATTCTGTATCGAAGAAAGCTCCAGTACAGATGGTTTTGATGGTGAATTCTAGTAAATTTTAAGCTATAACAAAGTCTTATACAATCTTTTTTGGAAACCAAAGATGGGGAGAACATAGTAACTGTTCCTGAAAATCCATGATAACCTAATATCAAACTCTGAAGAAGACACCCTGTTAAGAAAAAGGGGAGATGAGGATATAAAATCACATACCTGTATTCTTCATCAGTATTTATACAAAATTTTAAAAATATATCACAATCTCATAACTAATCAAAGTAGGCAATACATTAAAAAAAAAAATAGACTAAGTAAGGCTCATGCCTAAAATGCAAGGTTATGTTAGCCCTTGTAAATGAATCAGTATAATTTGATGCAATAGATATAAACCTTATGAAATTAAAATAGATTCAAAATATTTAAATATTTAAAACTAATTCATGAGAAAAACTGAGCGCAAACTGAATATATAAGATAATCTCCATAATTTGACCAAAAAGATCATCTGCAAATAAACTACAATACATTTATATTAAAATTTTTTAAACTTTTCCAAATTCCACTTGAAATTATGTCTTTAAAAAACTTAATTAAACAGGGTTAGCACCTGTAGCTTAGCAGCTAAGGCCCCAGTCACATACACCGGAGCTGGTGGGTTTGAATCCAACCCAGGCCTGCCAAACAATAATGACAACTACCATCAAAATATAGCCAGGTGTGGGGCAGGCGCCTGTACTCCCAGTTCCTTGGGAGGCTGAGGCAAAAGAATTGCTTAAGCTTGGAAGTTTGAGGTTGCTGTGAGTTATGATGCTATAGTACCTTACCAAGGGTGACAAAGTGAGATTCTGTCTCAAAAAAAAAAAAAAAAAGTTAATTAAACAAATAGTCTATTGGTGGTATTTAATGATGGTGATAGTTTGCGTTTCTCTGCTCACAAATTAATCTAAGCATCATTACATGTGGTTATTTCTTTTTAGATGTCCTTTTGTACCAACTACGGTTAATTTCTTTTTTTTTTTTTACATTTATTTTATTTTATTTTATTTTTTTATTTTTTATTATTTTTTTATTATAGATAAAAATAAGCTTTCCTTCATTTAAAATTAATTAATTTTTAAAATAAGTTTAAAAGTTAAAAATTCCAGATCCTAACCATGCAAGTTTTGCAAGTATTTTCTCTAAGTCTGTGGTTTGTCTAAATTGTTTTCTTCTTGTTGTTCTTGTTGAACTTTTATTTTGCAATAACTAGTTTTATAGAAAAATTGAAAAGATAGAGTTGTCATATACACTAGCCCCTATTCATATCTTAGTATGGTAAACTCATCACATTTATGAACCAATACTGATACATGATTATTATTATTATTATCATTGTTATTATTATTTGCAGTTTTTGGCCAGGGCTGGGTTTGAACCCACCACCTCCGGTAGATGGGGCCAGCGCCCTACTCTTTGAGCCACAGGTAGTGCCCAATACTGATACGCTATTAACTCAAATCCATACTTGATTCAGACTTTCCTTGTACCTGGTATCCTTTGCCCACTAGCATTCCTTCCTGGATATACATTACAATAAATTTTCATATTTCCTTAGGCCCTCTTGTCTCACACCATTACACAAACTTTCCTTGTTTATAATTCCCTTAACAGTTTTGAGAACTACTGGTTTAATACTTTAAAGAATATCCTTGCATTTGGAATTTCTTGACGTGTTTTTCTTCATGAAACGTAGCTTACAGGTGTTGGGGGGAGTATTACAGAATGGAAGTAGTATTCTCATCAAACATCCAGAGAACACACTTTTAACATGATTTAACACCACTGGTATTAACCTTGATCCTCCGGTTCAGGTAGGTGTTTATCAGATTCCTCCACTATAAAGTTACTCTTTTATCTCAATTTCTATATTGTATTCTTTGGAAGCAAGTCAATATGTATTCTACCCTTAAGGTGTGGGAGTCACACTTCACCTTTCTAAGGGCAGAACGTCTACATAATTCATTACAGATTTTTCTGTGCTACAGATTTATCTGCTCTCTTTCATTCATTTATTTATTCAATCATTTATTTATACTGATGTGAGAAAATGGATATTTATTTTAAATTTGAGGTTATAATCTAATACTATTATTTATTATTTGGCTCAAATTATTCCAACATTAGCCATTTGGAATTCCTTCAACTTGGTTCCTATGTCCTTTTGACAAACCCCCTTCATACATTCTTTTTTTAGTACTTTTTTACTTTCTGACACAGCAAGATGCTCCAAGCCCACAAGCCCATCTTATACATTTTATGACTCAGAGAAAATGCCATTTCTTCAAAGAACTCTGTTTGTTTTATTGTTTTTTTTTTGTTTGTTTTTTTATTAAATCATAGCTATGTACATTGGTATGATCATGGGGCATCATACACTAGTTTCACAGACCAGTTGACACATTTATTGTTAATAGTACTTAATCAAGATCTGAACATTAAGTGTGATTTTGCTACTGCGAAGTCATTGCTTGTAGCCCCTCTCAGGTGACAAAGGTGTTATCTGAAATTATAGATATTTTAATACTTTAGAGTTTCTCTTAAAATGAACTATCAGTGGTACTATATCATTTTATCAGTGTCATATTTTCTCAGTACAATATTAGCAAGTGGGTGAAGACATTTTCAAGTTAAAATATTTGATATTCATTTTTGTCCATAACTTATAGGTTATTAATTTTCCTAACTCATTTATGTTTATTGCATGTGAATCACCGTGTTCACCTATAGTCTCTGACCTTGGCATCAATTGTTTCTAGCTTTATTTTAATTAGATGTTGACAGACATTGCTTCCTAATTGTTTGTTTTTGTAACTAAACTTCAGCAAACATATTGCAAACACCAGTAAGATGCAATCAACCTTATGTTTATTTCTAGTTCTCATCCCATTCAACCTTGAACTTTTTAGAGAGAATAAGTTGTTGAATTCTCTTTCTCATTAATTGAACTTTTTAGAGAGAATTGTTGTTGAACTTCTCTTTCTCATTAAATAAGATTTATCTACAGTATTACTTTTAGCTATGGATTAAATAAACACAAACACACAGAGACACACACACAGAAATACACATACCGGTTAGAATTTTGGAAAATTTAAATTGGCTGTGTTTTCTCTATATTTGTAAAATTTAGTAACACTGTGGGTGTCATATTTTTTAAAAATGGGTATGATTTTGAATCCCTAATGCCTAGTACTAACCTTGGTATTTAATAGGGTTTCAATGAATATTTTGTTAAAATATTTGTTAAGCAAGTAAATGACTATTTTTCCTTATGTGCTGTTGATTGATGATTGATTAAAACATTGGTTGTATGTTTTCTCCACTAATTTTATTTCACTTGTAATCACTCATCCTGTTATTTTTAATTTCACTGACTTTTGAATTTCCCTAGGTGAGATCGTATTCTTTTTTACCCATGTCCATTCACCATCAGGAATACTGGAATTCTAAATGGCTAATTTGTGCCACATCCATGAATTGTAACAGGGACAGAAATTTCTGTTTTTTTGTTTTTTTTGTTTTTTTGCATGACAAAAATATGAATGTAAGCTCTGTCACTTGTTTGGGTACAAAAATGATCATCCATACCTGACAAGTGCTGCCAGCTGTAATCCATTATTCCAGCCTTTGGCATGTCATCCTTCTGAATGACGCCTGCACATATAACTCAGTTCACAGTCTCCTATTGAGTTTCAGCAAATGTGCTTTCTGGTAAGATTTCACTCATAGCCCTTGGAGAAAAGCTGACACTGATTAAGGATCCTGTTCAAACTGATGTCTGCAAAACAAAGTAAAGCCTGCTGTGTGCTATTGACAAGATAGACAATCCTCAAAGAACATAAGGGGCCTCAGGGATACCAAGAAAAATATTGTCATGAACCTGTTGGTGACATGGCTCATTCCTGAATCCAGTTTGCCACAGACCAATTTATTGTCTCTAAAGTTGATGCCAAAAATTCTACCTTCTAATTAGAGCATTTAGCACCGCCATATTCAGTGACATAAATAATCTATCTTATTACTGAACATCTATACATATTTTTACTATTTTATCCCTAAACAGTAAGATTTTTAACATGTTTTTTTTCTGGCCCATCTGCTAGAACAGATAGCTACAGTCATTATACATCCTTAGGATACTATTGAATATTGATGTGTCTGGGTTTTTATTGCTAAGCATACTACATAAAAATCTTTCATTAGACATACTATCCTTCCTTTCTTTAGAGCAGTGGTTCTAACCTTCCTAATGCGTGGCCTTTTAACACAGTTCCTGTGGGTTGTGACCCACAGGTTGAGAACTGTTGCTTTAGAAGGTCATTTTCTCAGCCAGAGAAATAGTTCAAGACCTCCAGACACAATCCTTCTAAGGCAATAAGATATTACTCCCAGTAAAGCAAATTTGATTTCTAGGGGGAAGGAGAATTAAAACTTTCTTAAATAAAATGCTATAAACAAAATAATATTAAGATGGTATCCTTCGGACAGTGTCAAAATAACTGCTACTTGACGATGGATTCTTCACATTCTCATAGATTTCATAAGAAAACACTAGTGAGCTAATGATCATTTTTAGATTTGTAAGCCAATTCTCAGGACTTAACATTTATTACTTTTCCACAACATCATAAACTACCAAATTGTACCTATTTCTTGAAGTATTTTGTTTGTTTATTATGGAACATCTCACGGGTAGTTTTCTACCAAAATTAAAATAAATTCTAAAGCTCTTGAATACCGAGAGGCTGTCTACTTACTCTTTTGATTATTTCCTTTGATGTACAGAAACTTTTAGTTTCATTCAGTCACAGTAATTAATTAAAGTTAAAAACATTTTTGTTGTTGCTATATTTGCCACTGGTCTTACACGTATATTCTTTGGTTAGGTCGAGAAGAGTTTTTCTTGCCTTTTCTTCTTGAATTTTTATGGCTTCTGGCCTTATAAACAAGCCTTTATTCCATCTTGGGTTAAATATTATGCCTAGTGAGGGAAAGGGATGCAGTTTAATTTTTCTGCATGTGGCTGTCCGATTTTTCCAGCACCACTTATTGACGAGGAAGTCCTTTCCCAGTGCATATTTTTGTCTGCTTTGTCAAAAATTCGTTGGTTATAGCTGCAAGGTTTTATATTTGAGTACTTTCTTATGTTCCATTTGTCTGTGGGTTGACCTTTATGCCAGTACCATTCTATTTTACTTCCTGTAGCCTTTGCAGTATAATTTGAAGTCAGGTACAACATTGCTCCAGATTATGTTTGTTGTTGTGTTTGTTTGTTTTTGTTTAGGATTGCTGTGGCTGTTCAGGCTCTTTTCTGGGTCCATTTGAAATGTAGGACAGTTTTTTCCAGCTCTGTGAAAAATGATGTTGGTACTTTGATAGGAATTGCATTGAATCTGTGAATCACTTTTACCAGAATAGGTATTTTAACAATGTTGATTTTTCCAATCCATGGGACATGGGATATTTTTCCACTTGTCTGTGTCAACTGCGATGTCTGTCATCAGTGTTCGGTAGTTCTCTTTGTGGAGAACTTTCACCTCCTTGGGTAAGTTTATTTACAGGTATTTCATTTTCTTGGCAGCTATTGTAAACGGTATTGAGTTTTGATTTGACTCTCAACTTGGCTGTTAGTATATATGGAAATGCTACTGATTTATGTACATTAATTTTGTAACCTGAGTTTGCATAAATCATTATCATCTCTTACAGTCTTTTGGAAGAATTGGTAGGGTTATCTATCTATAAGATCGTATCATTGGTTAATAGTTTGACCTCTCTTTCCTATTTGGGGTGCCCCTCATTTCTTTCTCTTTCCTGATTGCTTTGGTTAGGAGTGCCAGTACTGTGTTGAATAGAAGTGTTATTAGGGGGAATATTTCAATTTTTTCCCATTCAGTATGCTATCAACTCTGAGTTTGTCATATTGGCCTTTATTATTTTGAGGTGTGTGTCTTCTATGCCTAGACTATTGGAGGTTGTTTTCATGAAGGTATGCTTATTTTATTGAATGTTTTTTCTACATTTTGAGATGATCATATGGTCTTTGTGTTTAATTCTGTTCATGTGGTAAATCTCACTTATTGATGTGGATAGGCTGAATCATGGTTGCATTCCATGCCTGAAATGAAATTCAATCGGTTATCATGAATTACCCTTTGTATATGCTGTTGAATTTAGGTTGCTATACTTTTTTTTCTTTTTTGCACTTTTTGACCAAGGCTGGGTTTGAACCCGCCACCTTCAGTATATGGGGCCGTTGCCCTATTCCTTTGAGCCACACACCGCCCTCTTTTTTTTTTTTTTTTTGAGATAGTCCCACTCTGTCACTTTGCATAAAGAGCTGTGGGATCATAACTCGCAGCAGCTTAAAACTCTTGTGCTCAAGAGATCTTCCTTTTGCCTCAGCCTCCTAAGTAGCTGGGACGACAGGCACAAGCCACAAAACCTAGCCTGTTTTCTCTCTTTTTTTTTTAGTAAGGGCAGGGTCTCATTTTGCTCAGGCTGGTCTCAAACTCCGAAGCCTAAGCGATACACTGGCCTTGGCCTCCTAGAGTGCTAGGATTAGAGGCATGAGCTGCTGCACCTGGCCAATTTGCTAGTGTTTTGTTGAGGAGTTTTGCATCTGTGTTGAAGAGGGACATTGGTCCTTAGCTTTCTTTTTTTCTTTTTTTCTTTTTTTTTTGCTGTGTCCTTTCTTGGTTTTAGTAGCAGGGTAACACTGACTAGGTAGAATGAGTTAGTGATGATTCCCTCCTTAATATTACAGAACGATTTCAGCAGAATACATGACAGTCCTTCTTTGTAGCACAGGTAAAAGTTGACAATGAATTCAGCTAGTCTGGGGCTTATTTTTGTTATGAGATTTTATATCATTACTTATTATTGTCTTTTTTTTAGGATTCTGATTTCTTCGTGATATATGCTTGGGATGCTGAGTGTTTCTAAAAATCATCTATTTTCTCCATATTATCTAGTTTTTATGCATAGAGGTTTTCATAATTTACTATTGCTTTGTAATATAACTTGAAATGAAGAAGTGCAATGCCTCTAATATCTTTTTTTTCTTAAACTTGGCATGCTTTTCTGGGGGCTTTTTTATTTCTACCCAAATCACCACCCTGTCACTGTAATTAGCTGTGTGACATAAGCAAGCAATGTGACCTCTCTTGAGTTTCATCTGTCAAAAGGAGATATTAATAATTTCCACCTCATGGGGGTTGTTGTGAAGATTAAACACTATAATA
>CAUYPK010022243.1:0-42100 GCA_963574355.1 Loris lydekkerianus
CCCCATGACGGGTAAGACTGAAACTGCAAGAGCAGGCAACCTAAGACAGGGGCTATGTTTTTCCGCCATACAAAAAACAAAAGAGGGAATTGTTGGACCCTGCCATGTGCCTGAGGCCTAGTGCAACTTCCCGAGCCTGACTAGTAGATCCATCGAGCTACTTCCGCGTAGCAACGACTCAGCAAGGCCCGGCCTAAAACTGCCTCTATCTAGATACAGCCAATGCGGTACCATGCCACTGGCCCGACCCTGTCACGCACCTCTTCCCCAGCCTTCTTTCCCCGCCCCTTCTCCACAATTAAAAAAAAAAAAAAAAAAAAAAGAGAAGCACAGAAACAAGCAGACACACAGGCGGAAACCATGGTGGTACAGAGGCAGAGATTCACGGGAAGACGTGTCTGCAAACTAAAAACACCCAGGACAGCCAACCACCATCAGAAGCTGTAACCAGGCATGGCCCAGGTTCACCCAGAGCCTCCAGAAGTATTCAACCCTACCCACACTTTGACCACTTGGAAGAACACATTTCAGTTGTTCAAAGCCACTGGGTTTGTGGTCATTTGCTACAGCAGCTCAAGAAAACTGATACCCTGGGGTATCATTTAACAAGCTCACCCAAGTACTGCTGGATTATTTTAGGGGACTCTAACTTTGTCGTTTTTCTACTTAATATTTTGGGCGAATGCTCCGTCTCTGTAAAGTTACATGTTAATTTGTATGCAAATAATTTCTATCTGGTTAAAAAGATAACCCAAAAGGTTACAATTTTAACAGTCTGTAGGACATTAATCAGTTTTATTTCAAACTCAGCAAACATATCAAAATGTCTTTTCCGGTGGAGATAATTCCTATTCTTCTCATTTTCATTTGAATTGGTTTTACCATCTTCGGTGGCTTCATTCAAAAGTGGAATAAAATCTTTGACATTTTTTTCATTCTATTTGTATGTGGGAGTCATGTGTTTAACTTTCTCAAAATCATACTTTCACAACGCCCAGGATCGTCAAGGTCTGGGTATTCTCGTGAGGTGGTCTGACGGTCTCGTTCCCCCCGCATATTTATAAATAGGCCTGTTCTTGTGCTTGAAGACTTTACTTGATGAGGAACTGGTGAATGTTTTTAAGATAACCTGTTCTGTGGTTAGATATTTATCACTAGAAAGTTATTGCATATTCATTTGAATTGTACTTCTTCAAGAGCAGCACAGAATCTGACAGCCCTCAGGACATTTGCTATCCTAACCCCTTGGTATTTCCTCCCCCAGGCTAAGGATGACCCCTGTGAGCACTAGAGCATTCACCATAAATTTTGTAGTCCTAGTGAATTTGGAAGCTGAATTAAATTCAACAATCCTCCTCCCCCACCTTTTCTTGGGCTTCTACTGTGTTTGGTGCTATGGAGATGGAAAGGGAATCAGATACCATCCGGATCACAGGGCAAATGCTACATGTAAGTATAGAAACAAATCTCTTCAAGAACAATTAGCAGATTAGAAAGACTCTGAACACCTTTATGGGATGGACTGAAGCGTGAATAATCCTACCCAGGGTTCTGAGAAAGGCTGGTATCAAAAGAAGGCGCCCCTTGAACTAGGCTCTGAAGGTAAGTGGGAAGTCTCCAGGTCAAGGTGTAAGGGACATCCCAGGCAAAGGCAGAAAGAAGCATGAACAAAAAAAGCCAGAAGAAATTTCTCAACTAATCACAAGACACTAGAGCACTCTGAAAATTCCATGGGAGCCAGAAAAATATAAATGTGGGGGAATTAGTGGGGGAAATGATGATTATGGAAGCATAGCCTGTTCCTAAAAATGTAGGCATAAGCTGCAGGGTCTGCACAAGGATCGTAAAACTTGGGCTAAGGAGTAAGAACATGTCAGTGTTTCCTTAGCCTAATCCAGGGAAAAGAGAGCCTATTGGAGAGATTTTGGTCTGTTAGAGGAGAAAAGCAAAAATCTAAAGAAATACTAAGCAAACGCGAGGTAGTTTGTGCAATAATTTTGAAATGGAATCTGGTGTCACGTCACCCAGTGCAAGCCCAGGTTCTGACTCTTCTGCATCACTGTGAGCAAGCTCCTTAATATGTCTGAGACTCAACTTACCCATCTATAAAATGGGTCGTGATGGCAAACTTCAAGGAACTATTAGATTTGTATAACATAGTCCATGACAGTATGTGTCATCTGCCTGACATATGCTAAGCTACCCATGAACCATAACTATTCTTAATTATTAGGATCTAGTAATACTTATTTTAAACAGGAATTTAAAGTGAGAAAGCTAGGATTTGGAGAAGAGAGCAAGATCTGGGGAGGAGGGCAAAGGAAGTTTGAGGAAGAAGAAAACACTGGTTTTGAGAAGGAGTGGTTACAATACTCGATGACGTACACCCCAGGGTGTGTATAGAATCAACAGAGTGAGCAGGTGAAAGGCACGACCACCGCCTCCCCCTGCCCCAGCCAGGCTGCCTGACCTCAAATCCCAGTTCTCCACATGCTAGCTCTTCCTAACCTCTGTGAGCCTCAGCGTCCACCCCTGTAAATAGGGAATAATAAAAAAAAGTTGTTTATGGGCCAAATAAATTAATATATGGTACATATATTAATAGAACAATTTTTGTAAATTAATGTAAAAGACTCTATTCATTTGTAATGTATTAGGAAATATACCATATTTTGATGAGTAAGCACTATGAGTATCATTTTTTCCTTTCCTCTGACTACAGTTATCTCAGGACTTAAAAATTTAGATTCAAAGGTAACTACAGAGGCTACACAAGCTCATTTGCTTAATTAACTGCTATACACCTAATGTTGAAAACAAACATTAAATATGAAAATTTATGGAAATACTATGTAAAAATATGATACTTTAAGATTAAGCAAATGAGGAAACCCATTTCATGTTTCTCTCCAAAGCATCGTTAATAAGTATAGCAAAAAATTGGCAAATATTGATTGACCTACAAAAGTTCCCACCAACTCTTGCAAAACTTGGGAATTCTAAAAATAGGGGGATTGCAGGGCTATGGAAAAAAGAAATGGCTGAAAATAGGGAGTTAATTGAAAATGAGAATTGACAGTAAACTACCACTAAACTATTACCTTTCATAAAACTTGAGGTAAAGCTCACGTAATAGAAAATTCAGCATTTTAGCCATTTTAAGTGAACGGTTCAGTAGCAATCAGTACATTCGCAATGTTGTACCTTTATCTAGTTCCAAAATATTTTCATCTACTGCAAAAGGAAACCCTGTTACCTGTTAGTCATTCCCCGCCTCCTCCCGCCTCCAACCCACCAGCCCCCTGAAGCCTCTAATGTGCTTTCTGGCTGTTTTTTTTTTTTTTTTTTTTTTTTTCCTACTCTGGATATTTCATATGAATGAAATCAGGGAATATATTTCCTTTTGTGTCTTGCATAAGTTTTTAAGGCGCATCCATGTTGCAGTGTACATCATTGCTTCATTGTATGGACAGACCACATTTTGCTTATCCATTCATCAGGGGATGGACATATGAGTTGTGTCCACCTTTTGGCTTTTGCCAACAGTAAAAATCCATGTGCAAATATTTGTTTGAATACCTCATTTCAACTCTTCCCAGTATTGACCCAGGAAGGGAATTGCTGGATCCTATGCTAAGTCTATATTTAACTTTTTAAGAAACCTCTTCATTGTATTTTAATCTCAAGCTCTCAGAATCTTCTACTTCATTGCACATTTCCCCTCCATGTTGACTTTCTCGGCCCCAGCATCCTCCCTGTTCTCCTGGGCCATCAACTCCATGACCTACGAGTCATGGCAGAGACTGAAGTGTCAATTCTGAAGCCTGGGCTGCTCTGATGACTGGCACTCTCTGACTCTGTTCAGTCAGCTCAGACTGTGAGCAAACAGGGCAAAGGGTGGAGAGTGGAGGTTAAATTCACCCACAGGTGTGTGTCTTTCCCTGGTATAGTGAGTACTCAAATCTTTCCAGGTGGGTTCACACCTGTAATCGTAGCACGCTGGGAGGTTGCAGCAGGTGAATCACTTGAGTTGAGGAGTTCAAGACCAGCCTGAGCAAAAGTGAGATCCCATCTCTACTAAAAATAGAAAAACTAGCCATGTGTGGTGGCACACACCTGTAGTCCCAGCTACTCAGGAGGCTGAGGCAAGAGAATTGCTTGAGCCCAAGAGTTTGAGGTTGCTGTGAGCTATGATGATACCATGGCACTCTAGCCTGGGTGACAGAGTGAGACTCTGTCTCAAAAAAAAAAAAAAAAATCTTTCTTCCAATCACCTTTATCTTAGTCAAGAATCCTTTGTCTAAAACAACAATTCTCTTGGGCGCAGCACCTGTGGCTCAGTGGATAGGGCACCGGCTCCATATACCGAGGGTGGCAGGTTCAAACCTGGCCCTGGCCAAACTGCAACAAAAAAATAGCAGGGCGTTCTGGCGGGCTCCTTTAGTCCCAACTATTTGGAAGGCTGAGGCAAGAGAATCGCCTAAGCCCAAAAGCTGGGGATTGCTGTGAGCTGTGACATCACATCACTCTACCCAGAGCAATAAAGTGAGACGATATCTCTAAAAAAATAAATAAAACAGCGATTCTCAATCTGTGGGTCCTGACCCACAGGAACTGCATTTAAAGGGCCATAGCATTAGGAAGGTTGAGAACCACTGATCTAAAAGGAAGAGAAGCTATTCAAGGTAACGAAAGAAAAAGGGAGAATATATTGGAAAGAAATGATGGTATCTCCCAGAATTACAGGGCAGGAAGATTCCGAAGGCCTCACAAACCAGAGATTTGGGCTCATGGCACCGCTTCTGGTGACCAGTGCCGTGTTTCTCTCAGCATCATGCCTTTCTAATCATCTGACTCCTTCTTGGTTTTTCCAGCAAACACCCTGCTCCTGGGGGTGGGGAAGGGGGATAAGGAATGTCCAAGCCCTGGCTTATCTCCTCTCATTCTGTACCATCTCTGCTGATGAATCTCCTTCAACTTGGTTTGCTTAATTTATTCCCACAAGAAAAACTTCAGGAATCTCCTGCTGCCTATAGGACAAAGTCCAAATTCCTTATTACAACATTTCATACCCTCTTCAATCTAGAAACTTCCAACCTTTCCAGGCTGATTCCTCCCCCTGGACTTGTGTCTAGGCTATCTGGCTTTCTGTAACACATCCAGGGCAGTTTCTTTGCTGAAATGCTGTCCCTCACCAACCTTCTCCTATTGAAACGATATGCATCTGAAACTAACTCATTTCCTCTTTCTGGACACACAACTAACCTACATTTTCCAGCCCCTTGCACCTAGACAGCATGCCTGCTTTTCTCCAAAGAAAGGGAGTGGAAGGAATGCGTGTAGCTGCTGGGCCAAGGCAGTTCACAGCACATGCGTCTTCTCAACGCCCTCACTCTCTTCTCCCACTCCTTCACTAGATTACGCCAAACAAATGTGAAACCACAATTAAAGATGCAAGACTACAGTCACAGAATGGGTGGAGCCTGAGTTCCTGAATGCCTGCATGGAGCTGACTGCATGGCTGACACTTGAGAAAGAAAGCTTTATTGGTTAAAGCCACCAAGTTAGCGTTGTTCATAACAGAAGTTAATCTACTCTAATAGTGCACTGCCCCTCCATTTGAGCAGTGCACTGCTCAAATTTTACATCTTCCTATGTCACTCCTGTAGGAAACAACCACTGAGTCATCTGCACTTTTTTCTCTAGCACTGGGTTGACAGTACTTATTTAATTCCATTTACCTTACACCAGGCAGGCTGTTTATGTGTTCTTTCTCTCTAGGTAGTATATTGTTTGAGGACAGTGTGAGGGGTTCCCTTTACTGCCGCCACACTTCAGACTCTGGGCTGCTCTGCTATACAGTGCACACGCTGTTCCTTGATGGACTGCCTGTCTGGTGAACAGGGGTGGAAGGCAAAAAGGAAACTTGTGAGTCTCCTACACTCTCCCAGGGTCAAGGGGATCTCACTGAGCGAGACCTCCAAACCCAGGGAAGCCGGCTACACTTGGGAGAGCATTGCTGTGCACTCCCAGAGGGCTCTGTTCACACAATTACAATGCACCTTGCATGTACACATTTTTCAGAGCTCAAAGACTTTCCAGACCCCAAAACATTCCAGCCACTCTCCAGACCTGCAACCAAACCAGCTGAATGGAAGTGGTTAACTCCACAAAGGCTCAAATGGCTCATGTCCTCCTGACAACGTTGACATCTGCTATTGAGAAGGGAGTAGACAGAAGGTAGGGGGAGGCAAGACACTATTTGCTATCTTCTCTGTTCCAGTTACTACCAGTCCACAATAACTTTATTAGGCATTTGGGGGGTTCTTTAACCTTCTGGCTATACCCCTCCGTTGTACACCCAGTCTGGACTTCACTGGATAATGCACTAGCTGTTTGACCCTAGACCTCTGGGCTTCCTTCCCCATCTGTACAAGAAGAATAATGATATTTACTTGACAGAATTGCTTTTGAGAGTTAAATAAAACAAGCACCTGCCTGGCACACACTCAGGGGTCAACTACCTGCCTTCAGAGTATGACAGCAAAATCCCAAAGCTCCTGTCCAAGGGGTTGGGGTCAATGTATAGGCCCAGCAGCAGGGATTTTTTCTCTGGCCTGATCTTCTTACTAAACTATAAGATAGTAAGAGGCAGAATCAGTGTCATGCTCACCTTTATATCCTCCACAGAGCCTCCCCCTGTGCTTGGCACATAGTGCTATGCCATTTTGATCATGGCTGCCTCAGCAATTTGCAGAACAAATGAGCACTGGATTAAGACAGGAGACTCCAATTCTAACTGTAGTATTGCCAGTAATGTGCAGTATGACTTTCAGAGCTGAACCTTTCTAGGGGAGACATTGTTGAATGCCTGTCCTGCAATAGGCATGGTGGCTGCAGGGCACAGACATGGTCCTTCCCTGCATGGAACTCACAGTCTAGTGAGGAAACCAGACTGTATACAAATGATCACATGATTAGTTAATTACAAATGTAATTCAAACTGTGAGAGTATATACAGAAGAACCTAAAGACGTTTGGGAGGAGCGTTCAGAGGAGGTAACATTTGAGCAGAGACTTGAAGGGTGAATTAGAGGTGGGCAGCAGTTGTGAAGGAAAGTAGAAAGGAGCACTCTGGTGCATATGAACAGCCCACGATGGAAAGGAACACAGAGGCACACAGTGGGGCTCTGCGAAAGCCAGCATGAGGGCAGCATGAGACAATTCAGGAGCAGTGGGCAAGGGGCCAGGTCCTGAAAGTTTAGGTCTTTGGTCTAAGAGTAACAGGAAGCAATGGCCTACCCAGAGGGGCCACACAAAAGGGAACAAACAATTATGGGGACATAAAATAAGGTGTGTGTTATCTATAGAGTATTAAAAGGCAAAACTTTTAATACTGACTAAAACTTCATCTGCTTTTCATTTTCACCCTACACTGGTGATTTTAACCATGTCAGTCAGTAGTGTGCTGGTGAATATTTAATAACTAGCTCTCTAGGGGAAATAAACCTGTAGCTGTATATAGACAGGCATGTATGTATTATAAATGTTTCTGATAGGTGTAGAAATGACGTGTAGCAAAAATATACAAATAATAAAATGCGCAGCTACTCTTTACAATGAATCCCACATATTTCATTGACTCTAGCAGAATCTATTGGAATCTAACCCATGTTTGCAATTCAACCATGCCTTGACAGATGAAATTGCGCCCCAATCCACTTTTTTTCCAACAAATTTATTGTCATTAAATCTGATGATGCATGTTTGGTGGCAGGGTTCCTGAGACAGCATTTATTAAGTCATTTGTCACCCTTGTACAAACTAAACCCTTTAAAATGCAATCTTTTAGTTTCAGCACCAAGTATAACATATTTTTTAATATAATCTGCATTGTTAACATTTTTGTCAACACTTTCGAGTGTGAGCTGGGAAGACACACCCACCCAGGTGACTTGACTGAGTGTGAGCTGGGAAGACACACCCACGGTGCCAAGTCATTTTACCTTAGCAATGGAAATGGAAAGAACTGGACAGACTTGAAAGGCATTCAGGAAGCAGAATCTCGGCAATTTGTTAGATGCTGGGGTGAAGGCAGAATTTGCAAAATGCTTGGGGGATGGTATTGCCTTCACTGCCACAGGGAGACTTGGAGTTGAAAGCAAGTGGTGAAAAGTGTGCATTCAACTTTGGAGGTGTTCCATTTGAAGTGCTTGTGACATCCAAGTGGAAAAGCTGAATAGGAAGCCAGATATATGGGTTTTGAGCTCAGAGAAGCAAGGACTAGGGTTGTAAATTTGGGATATATTGATTGAAATGTTGGCAGTGGATTAAATGACGCAGGGCGAATTTGTGGGGTAAGAGGAAACAGTCTGAGACCTTGAAAATGCTGTTTGGTGGTTTTTCAGAAGCAGATAAGCAAGTCCAGAAGACTGGAGGGACACAGGGAAGTGGAGTGCTGTCCAGCCAAGAAAGGACATGTTTTAAGGAGGAAAAAGGAATTTTGCTGAGCCCTCAGGTAACATGAGGAAGGAAAGCATACTTTGGATTTAGTGACATGGATGTCACTGATGACTACAGCAAAGGCAATTTCACTGAGTGTGGAAACCAAGAAACGAATAGAATTGAGAGACCAGAAAAGTGGGGGCAGGCAGCTCTTTCAACCACCCCAGCAAAGGAGGGCAGCAAGAGAGAGGCAGGGTGGCAGGTGGGAGGGATAGAGGAAGCCTTCAAAAGCTAAGGATACGGATTCCAGTACAGACGGAGGGACTGCTCGGATTCCAGGATATTGGAAAAGGGCGGGGGCGGAGGCTTGGTGTGTAGGTATGTAGGTGGTAAGTGGAAGAAGATTCTTTCCCTCTTTTATTGAAGCAGGTGGCAAAGTCAGCTATGAGAATGGAAGTATGGGAGTGAAGTGGCAATCCGGTTAGGAGTGGAGGTTTAGAACCAAGAGGCCAGCGACGTGGCGCATGGACGCAGGTTTGCGGCTCTGACCGCAGCAGGGTTCATGGGACAGCAGAGCCTCGGGAAGAAGAACGTGGTTTCAGTCCGTTCTGTTCTGGGGGGGCAGAAGGTGCAGACACACATTTTAAACAACTCTCCCAGACAGGAGGAGTTGGGAGTTCTGGCGGTTCTGTAGGGACGGGGCAGTCCCTCCGAGGCGCAAAGGCAGGCCAGAAACAGGGTCTGGTGCTCGCGGACCGCGGCCGGGAAGGGAGGGCGCGCTCTGGCTCCCGCGGCCCGCCTCGCGCAGCCGGCTAAGGCCGCCCCTTCCCGCCCGGGCCCCGCCTCGGATTCACTCCTAGGAGCTGCTTCCTCCTCTCCCGTGGAGTCCGTCTGTTCCTGAACCTCCTCGCCGCCGACTAGCGCCTCTGGCCTGACGTCACCGGCGCGTCCACCAATGAGTTAAGAGGGACAGGGCCGCAGCCGAAAAGTGACGGGAGAAGCAGCCAATGGCAGGGAGGAGGGGCGGGCCGAGACAGGGGTGCGAGGGGCGCGCCCGGCGCGTGGGGAGCTGCGGGCCGGCGGGGGGGGAGGTGGGGGCGCGGCGGGGGGCGGCGCGCGGGTGGCCCCTCCCCTGACAGCTCCGGGCGGGCTCCGGGAGCCGCCGGAGTTTCCGCGCCCGGGAGGGAGATGCGGCGGCGGCTCGGGCTCCTTGCAGGTAACGCGCGGGGCGGCCCTGCAGGGCCGAGCGCGCCGCGGGGCGAGCGGAGTTGGGCTCGGAGCGGGCGCAGGCTCCCCTGTGCCGCCGAGCCCCGAGCCCCACGCGGCGGCCCGCGCCCGGGGGCGGTGCTGCTGGAGGAGTTGGCTCGCAGACCCGGGCTGCAGCCGCGGCCGGGGTCATCGGGGACGCGGGCCCCGAGCGCCCCTGTGCAGGCGGCACACGGGACAAAGGGCGCGGCGTGGAGGCTGCGCGCCTCTCCTGCCCGTGCCCGCCGCTCTGGCCCCTGCCCTCCCTCCGCCCGGGCCCAGGTCACCGCCCCGCCCCTGCCCGCTCCAGCCGCGCGGGCTCCTCTCAGCCCGGGGCGTGTCTCCGGGGCGGCCACCTGGCCGCGGGGCCCCGCGCCTGGCCGCCAGCTGGCCGCAGCGAAGACGATGGCTGGGCACAGCCGGGCCCCTTGGCCGCCCGCCCTGGGTTACGAGGCGGCTCCCCCGCAGCGCCGCAAGCGCCGGCTGCTCCACGCTCGGCTGCCCGGCGGAGCGACGCGAGTGCAGCGGCCACCGGCCCGCGCGCCCGGGGCCACCGAGCCGCCACTGCGCGGCGTGGGCTCGGAGTTCGGGGAAGCTGAGCTGGTGGCGCAAGCACCGCCTCACCTCCTGCGAATTCCGCGGGGCTTCTGGTCTTGTTGATGTTGTGACTGGGCTGTGTGTATGTTTTCTACTTTTTTTTTTTTTTAACCACACACAAAAGGAGGGAGGAGTTAGAGGAACGATCTAGCCACTATGAGTCATCCCACACTTTGCTCTTTCCCTGGGAGAGCAAATGGATGGGGAGAATTTCTTGGTAAACAGTTGTAGTAAGGACTGACCAGATCCCCTCCCTGTCCTCTCTCGCCGCAGTCCAGTCTGTGCCTGGCGCGTCCGGGATGCAGGAGGGTTTTTTAAGTGACTGCCCGCGGACCGAGATGGGAAACTGGCTACGGTAGCAAGCTGGAAACTTTTCGGGACAGTGGGACTGTGAATGCCGAACCACACAGTGGTTCTTGCTATAGGCAGCCATGGCTCTCGTGCATTACTGAACTTGCAAATGGGAAGCGGGTCACAACGGTACAATACTTTCCTCAGTGGCATATGGCTCCGCACTGCACAGGACAGGGCGGTGGAGACGACTGGCTCCCCTGCCGTGAGAGGCTGGGACAGCAGCAGAGCCCCCAGCTCAGGGTCTGCAGGCTATGCCGGGGCCGTCCAGGCTTGGTCGGAAACGATCATGCTTTTTAGTCTGATTTCCAGAGACAATGTCACATCTCATGACAGTGGGCAGCCGGTTGTGTGGATGGATTGCTACTGATGAGGTAGAAAGGCCAGGCTGAGGACCCCAGGCCTTTCTGTGCGTGTGGAAGGATATCTTCAGTAGGTGGCTACTGCTAATTTTTCCAGGGTGAATCATTTAGTTTTGGTCTCACCATTCTGCTAGCTGCAGTCCAGGCTGCCGTGTCAGCCATCACTTGGTCCTTGTGGCTGAATGACATTTGTTCTTGGAGGTCCCTGTTGGAGGTCTTGTTGACCTTTGCACTGATGATTAATTTGTTTTAACAGCCCGAAAACTGAGGTTTGATATTCAAAGTTTTAGAGATTGGAGTTGAAGAGACCTTTGCTTTGTCCCAAATTAAGCTACTGTTGAAGGGACAGTTGGTTCTGACCTAGGAGTCAGGCTGTGATCAGAGGCCGGCCTTTTCTACAACAGGCTGGTGCACTGTACTTCCACTGAGGCCACTGTGGGGTGCCCTTCTTCTCACCCCACAAGGGGAACTTAACTTCCAGCCATGGTGGAGGAGCAGAGGGTCCCAGGCAGAGAGAGGGATAAGACAATGTGGCCCAGTGCTGAAACAGGGGTCTCTTCCTCTGTCATGGCTTGAGTATGAAGGAGAGTGAAGGGGCTGGTCCCCCATCTCACCACCTCATGTGGCCTATCTCAGATCATTGCAGAACAAATTATTGGAGGAAGACGACTTGGTTGCTGTGTGTGGTTTTGCAGTTTATGCAACATAGAGGTGCTTGGCTAAGGAGGCCATGTGCCCTGGGCCTGCCCAAGAGAAAGATGCCCCTTGCTCAGTGGCACAAGGAGCCATCTGCAGGAACAGCAGTGGCAACATGGGTGTTCCCAAGACAGGTGATCAGGGATTAGGCACCAGGAGCTCATTTCCTCTAAAACATGACAATAATGGGAACTAATTGTTTGCATACATTACCTCATTTAATCACTAGGACCTCCTGAAGAAAGTAGTGGTACCCTATTGTGTGGATGAGGAAATTGGTCCTCAGAAAGACTGAGTAGTTCAAGGTCATGCAGCCAGCAAGTCCAGATTTATCTATCTGCAGAGCCTTTGCTCTCAACTACTGGACTCTGAGAACTTTGCATGTATTTCTAACACATTATAGTTCTTTTTGCATTTGCTAGTAAAAGGTATTTTCTGAACTATTATTATATAGTAAGTCTCTTGAGTGAAAAGGGCATTTATGGGTATTTTCAGTGGCAGCAAAAAAAAAGCAGGGTCCTTGGAGACTAAAGGGGAAGGAGCCCCTGAGATAGAGGAGTGGGGGGGGGGGGGGTTCACCGTAAGGAGGAAAGAGCCAGCCAGAACTGAGATAGTATAGAGTAGAACAGGTGGCAGGAGGGGCTGGGGACAACCTGTGGCTTCCCTGATGTCCCTATAACACAATGGTTCTCAACCTGTGGGTCACAACCCATAGGACGTGTATTAAAGGGTTATAGCATTAGGAAGGTTGAGAACCAGTACTGTAACAGAAGAGGAAGGTCTCATTCTAAGATTGAATCAACCATCCCTTTGACTTCCCAAGAGTGTGGGCCTGGCCTAGGAGGGCACCCAAGGTGTTGGGTCTACAGCCTACTGGGCTGTGCCTAACTACCAAAATGATTAGTCTGTTGGGGTGGATCTGAGGAGGATCTGTGCTACTTTAGGAGCACAAAGTATTTTTCCTGTCTCAGTATTCCACCTGTAAGGCCATTTGAACCTCATGACCAACTTGTGTGAAGTCACATTCAAGTATTTGGGGCTAAACCAGAAAACATCAAAACCAGTTATGAGACCTTGGGTCAGCTCAGGGCTCTTATGTACATTTAAAATTGTTACAAATTATTTGTTTTCCTTCACATTAATTTTCTAAAACAATTCCTATTTTTGTCATATTTTAGAGGAGATTAGCTTCCGGTGCCTAATCCCTGATCACACCCATGTTGCCATTGTCTGTTCCTGCAAATAAGTTTACCAACCAGCAACCTGGTGCCATTAAGGAAGGGGCTTCCTTTACTTTTCTAAATGGAAACTTCAAATTAAGTTTTCTAATAAGAACACTTATTCTGGCGGTGTCCATAGCTCAGTGGCTAGAGCGCCAGCCGTGTACACCAAGGCTTGTGGGTTCAAACCTGGCCCAGGCCAACTAAAACAACAGTGACAACTGCAACAACAAAAAAAATAGCCAGATGTTGTGGCAGGTACCTGTAGTCCCAGCTACTTGGGAGGCTGAGGCAAGACAATCACTTAAGCCCAAGAGTGTGAGGTTGCTATGAGCTGTGGTGCCACGGCACTCTACCCTGGGTGACATAGTGAGACTCTGTCTCAAAAAAAAAAAGAAGAAGACTATTCTTTGCATTTTAAGTCATATCTACCTAACTATACAGTCTTTTAATTTGTACCTTTTTTTTTTTTAAAGTAGCAGGAAGTAGAAGCATAGTGACATGGTGGTCAGGCCTACATGGTGACTAGTATTGTGTTTGAGGTGTATTTGAGCAATGATTTATCCTTTCATTGAAAAAACAAAACAAAACAAAACAAAAAAACAGATAATGGCTGGAATGTTACCCCAGCACTTGGGGAGAGCATGTCTTATGTCAGTGAAAGAGTTGCAGAATCTTCCATCTCTAGATGGCAAGTATGGACCTCCTTGTGGACTCTGGAAAGGGTCAGCATTACCATGAAATGGTGTGTCCCATTGCCTGGGGTCTGTCTCCACCTTTACTCAGAAGCTTGAGGAAAAGATGCCTATGACTTCAGATGGTTATTTGGCTGACTTCTTATTGATTCTAATGCAGGGGGCTGGGATTGGCTTCTATCTATCTCAGAGGAAAGGACAGGACTGGGTCCCTTAGTAGTGAAGCCCAGAGCCTTGGCACCAATAAACCACATACGGTAAACCCTCATTTAACATCATTATCAGTAGGTTCTTAGAAATTTCAACTATAAACAAAATGATGTTGAATGAAACAGCTGTATTTGGGGACCTCCTATAGGTTCCTTCAAATAAAGTCACAGGTATAGGTTCCTTCAAAATAAAGTCACAGGTTTCAAGAATCTATTGATGACATTAATTGAGGACTTAGTGTACCCAAGGGGATTTTCTAGAGAAAATCATTCTCTATGTTTCATCCTCCTGGGAGGAAGTACTAGTGATAATTGCCAACCTCCACTAAGCTCTCCTGACATCCTGGCAGTGCTGGGAATTTCATTTGACCCTTGTGACGGCTCTGTGAGGGAGGCACTATTGTCATGTCTATCTCACTGGTAGGGAAACAGGCCCAGAGAAGGTAAGTAACTTGTCCAAAGTTACCCAAGATTGGAACTAAGGAATCCAATCTAAACATCCTGGTGCATCCAAAGAAAGCACCCATTGAGGGCATGGTAGGAAGGGGAGGGAGCAGGTAAAATATGATTTGGGTGGATTCCAAGGCAGGAAGCTGTTAGGAAACTCTCACTACTAGACAGTTTTTACACCTTGCAGAATGCCACAGGAAGTGGGCTCAGAGAGGATGGGACATGAAGACCACACCCCTGACACATGGCAAGGCTGGGACACGGACATTCCTGGTCCATTTGAAGGAAAGTTCAAAATAAGTGTATATTGACTCCTTCACCAGTATTAAAAGGCATGTCCTCAGGTAGAACAGCCTCCTTTCTTTGAGATAAAGCTCAGCCCTATCCTGTCCCAAACCATTCATCTTTCTGCCTGTCCTCTGCATGGAAACCACTAATGTGGCCATCAGTCATTCCGTCATATGCCCTACTCTGTAAACTCTTCTCTCCCAGGCTTTCATCTCACTGGCCTGTGCACCTAGGTCCTGCAAATAGAATTGGGATCACATTTTATACACACCCTCCCCAACACATGCAATGTGCTGAAACCCAACAATGAAGATTTATTGTTTTTTCTTGCTTTGGATGAGGTAAGATGGTAACTTCTTTCTTTTAAGCTTTGTTAACTGGTACAAGGGTAATTAAAAATGATTTGTCTTATGAGACTTATAAATATGAGATTTCATTAAATTAGTGGGCAGGCCAGCATTAGAAGCCTGAGGACATCTGATTGGACAGATCATGTGGCAGGGCTCAGGCATCTGTGTGTGTCCCAGGTGACTTTCCTGCCCACCAGAGTTTAGAAACCACAACTTAAAAGTTTTTAATGATCATGTCCTATAAAATTGCAGCATAAATGACTACTGTTTTACTTACAGTAATAAGAGCTCTGATTTACTTACAGTAAATATCTCCACTCTGGAAGTACATCCACCAAAATGTCGACAGCTGTTTATGTGGCTCCGTTTTCCCTGCAGATTTCTAACCAGCATAATGCTGGAGCCGGGGGCCACCCACCTGCAATTTTCAGAATGGCTGAGCTGGACACTGACTTGGATCACATCCTTCCGTCTTCTGTTCTCCCTCCTTTCTGGGCCAAGTTAGTCGTGGGATTTGTTTCCCTCATGTGTTTTGCACGGAGCTACGACGGAGATTTTGTCTTTGATGACTCCGAAGCTATTGTTAACAATAAGGTTTGTGTCTTTGTACTCCTGGTAAACTTCTATTAAACACTGGCCTGCACCTCAGTAATCACCTAAGTTTGCACCTCATTCTTTTTTGGGAAACTCAGGTCAAGCATTTGCCAGGGCCCCAGTTCTGCTCTAGATTTTCCACCTTCCTGAGAGCAGAGCTCTAGTGCCCCTCCTACTTCTGGCAGGAGGTCTTCGACCTTTGCATGAATTCATCTCTACCATCAGGAGGCTCGGTCTGCACATGTATCAGAGATTACGAGGCATGGAGATTACAAGGCATTGCAGACTAAGTACTTCAAGTTATGTGAATTTTTTCCTGAATTGTTTTTTAAAAAATGATGCATTTGCTTCAGTGATAGGCAGGCCTGAGCACCTGCCAAAAGCTGCATTCTCAGCAGCATACAGCAAGCTGGCCACTGCTTTGTCCTTCACTGGGGGTGTCAGGACAGCCTGCTGCCAGCAGCTGGGGCAGGAGGAATGTGTTGCCCCTGGGTGCTGCACTCACTGCTCATTTCATGTTTAGAGATTCAAATTTGCTGAACTTGCAAAATCCCAGTCAGATTTGCTCACCAGTGGCTGGCTGCTGTGTACTGGTGCAGGGAAAATGGCATTCCTTTTTACTCATTAACTAGAGTTAGGGGAGAAGAAATAGGTGTGTGGCAAGGGAAGGAAAAAATGCAAGCTAAAAGAAAATCAGAACAAGGCTCGGCGCCTATAGCACGGTGGTTACGGTGCCAGCCACATGCACCAAGGGTGGCGGGTTCAATCCTGGCCCGGGCCAGCTAAACAACAATGACAACTACAACCAAAAATAGCGGGGTGTTGTGGTGGGCACCTGTAGCCCAGCTACTTGGGAGGCTTGAGAGAATCACTTAAGCCCAAGAGTTTGAGGTTGCTGTGAGCTGTGACGCCACGGCACTCTACTAAGAGCGACATAGTGAGACTGTCTCAAAAAAAAAGAAAAGAAAAGAAAATCAGAATGAGAAACTTAGAAGCAGGGAAAGTTGCAGAAACAACTCTGCAATGGCGCAAGTTAGAGCTTTTGTGACACAGTCTAGCTCAGGGGTGGGGAAACTTGTGACCTTAAGGTCACACATGGTCTTCTAGGTCCTTAAGGGCGGCCTTTTGACTGAATCCCAAGTTTATGACAAATCTGTTTAATAAAGAGTTGTGGTTATTCAACAGATATTTTGTGTCTGTTCCTTAATTTAGGAAGAGGAATGTAAGAATCCAGCTCTAGTGGATGTAATGTAGCAACTCTTTGTAACACTGTTATTGAGTGCTTTTACAAATGTGAAGTCACAGATGCCAGGACATGAGGAGGAAGTCGTTTTCATATTGGAAATGTTGAGGAAAAACTCGTATTCTAAAGGGGAAGAAAAAAATGACTGATTGGCAGGCATTACGTTTGTAACATAATATTGGTCTCCATTTTGGTGGCACAAAGTAGAACATTGTTAATGTTTATTCTAATTCAGGTTTTTCATTCAGGGTCACCCAGCAGTTACTGTAGATGATTACATTTCAGTTGCTTTTCTTTTCTTTCTTTCTTTCTTTCTTTCTTTCTTTTTTTTTTTTTTTTTGCAGTTTTCGGCCAGGACTGGGTTTGAACCCGCCACCTCCAGCATATGGGGCCAACGCCCTACTCCTTTGAGCCACAGGTGCTGCCCCATTTCAGTTCCTTTTCAAACTATGCCTAAAAGAACTAAGCTGCACTAAAGCGACTGTGTCAAATTGGTGGCTTACTACCCACAGAATTGCTTCTCTCACAGGATACTTTATTTTTTAAATCCCATTGTTCATTTTGGTGAGAGTTTCTTGACTCTTCTTCTTTTATGAAGTGGGAGATAGATATAAAGTATTAATCTAGAACCTATGTTGAAAAATTCTGGCCCGCCAGACAGAACAGAAAACCTGAGCCTTGTTGTGTGGGTGGCCCTGGCTGTGGGTGTGCCCCTCTGTCCTGTGTGAGGTGAGGCAGATGAAGCTGTTTTGTGGCTCTGCTAAGCTCTGCCTTGGCAGTGTTTTCTGAGGCATCACACTGTGCCCCTTTTGTTAACTTGCTAGCTCTCCCTGTTTCCTTTCCTGTTTAATGAAAGGCACTCCTCTGTTCAATGGCACCATGCCCACGGTAATGTGGAACAGGCTGCTGCTGGATTTTAGTGATGTTAAAGACCATGCTCCAGAGGCTGCCTTGGAGTGTGGGGTTGCCTTTTCTGTTCCAGGAGATGTGATCCTCTTGGAGACAGTGGAGTGAGGAGGAATTTCAGACACAATATATGTTTTCCATAAATCATTATAAATAAAAATTGACCTTTCTTTCTGTAGCACACCCTGCTGTGTGTAGGCTCTACCTAATCAAATATTTAGAGCTGCTGGTGGTGCTCATTTCCTTTTTAAAGGGAAAGGAGGATCCTCCACCCGCACCCCTCACGGCTGAATGAGTACTTCTTTGATGCAAAAGAAGTTAAGCTTCAGGTTTTGACCCGTCAACTAAACTAGCAGGTGGCTTGCAGACCCTCACCAAATAACCAGCTCCTGGACATGAGAGTCCCCTTTCTGTGGGAATCAGGCGAGCAGCTTTGCACCTGTCACCTCTGCTCAAGCATTTCCTGTGAGTCAGCAAGGACTTCAGTAGCAAATACTGAACTCCACCTGTGACAGGGACAGTTGCTGTTCTTTGGGGGCATCCGTCCTCTGATCTGCTTTTCGTGTGGGACGTTCTTATTGCTCAAGACCATTTGATTAGGAAGCCAGCACAGACCTGGGTGCTTCTCTCAGGCGTGCCCACCTGTTGGCATCGGGAGCTAGTCATACAAAGAGTCAGGATGTCGCTGGCTAGTCCCCGAGGCGTCCAGGGTATGATTTGCGGTTGTGTGCGCTTCTGGCTGCTCAGCCCAGTTCTGGTTTTCCACCCCACATGGTGAGTCTGTGAGTCTCACACTCGCCCTTCAAGTATTCATTTGCCTAAGTAAGTCAGAATGTGTTTAGTTACCACAATAAAGAATCTTGACTGATATTCTAAGCAATGATCAGTGCACTGTAATTCTAGTTCCTAAAACACCCTTGCTTAATTGTGCCTTAAAGAGAAAATTAATCGTCAGCTTTGTGACTTACTCTGTAGTGCCTTGCTTGTCTTTTTTCTTGATAGACACAGTTTAAGGCATCTAGTTTCACAGTGTAAATGTAAAAATAAAAATGCGCCTTTAACTGTGGTGCAATACCAAATTAGATTACCTCAACAGTAAGATACAGACAGTTTTTCATGTGTAGGGATTTTTAGCTTTAAAAATTACGTGGAAGGTTGTTTTGTTTTGTTTTTTTGGCACGGGGGGGGGGGGGGTGGTGGTCCAAATTGTTACACTATGCTAAGCCCATGGATATGAGAGGTTAATGGTGATCTTACTTATCTATGCAGTCCATTCATTCATTCAACATGTACGATGCACCTTCTGTGTATTCCCAGCAAATTCAGATGGGGCTCAGGCCTTGTAGAGCCCCCACCTAACAGTGCAGATGGATAATGGTCATGGGATTAAAGTCCCAGTGTGCCATATGCTGGGGTGACAGGGCTACGATGCCCCAGACCCACAGAAGAGGGATTGGCTCAGAAAGGGCAGAGCTCAGTGGTTGAGATATGAATGGTGGGAGGAGTTGAATTGTAGAGAGTTGACTGTGACCGTTCAGGGGAGACCTGCACAGCCTTTGGGATGGAGCTCACAGGAGCCATAGAGGGCACAATGTCAAGTTTCATGGGAAGCAGAGCACCTCAGGCTGTGGCAGTCCCTTTGGAGGTAGGCTCTGTCACGTGGGTGGGTGAGCCAATGTGTGGTTTGAAACGATCAATACAGAGACCACATCTGAGGATACAGCAACCCCACAGGCCGTGGCCTCAGGGCGAGGTGATGCTGCTGGGCCCAGGCTGGTGGGAGAGGTGAGAGGGGCAGATTTGAGAGTGCTGAGGAGCTCAAGAAGAGGCTCAGTGAGGGTGTCGGTCCAGAACTGAGGGAGGAGTCCCAACTCCCTTGTCCAGAGTGTCCCTGGTGTGTCCCCACAGGACCTCCAAGCAGAAACGCCCCTTGGCGACCTGTGGCACCATGACTTCTGGGGCAGCAGACTGAGCAGCAACACCAGCCACAAGTCCTACCGGCCTCTCACCGTCCTGACTTTCAGGTGACGCGTAACCACACAGGGCCCGGGACACGGGTTTGTGCCTTGGGGTGCTGAGGGTTGGGGAGTCCCATGAGTGGCTCCAGTGAGGTATGGGCAGGCAGGCGTGCCATTAAGAAGGGCTTTTGTGGATAAGCAAATTAAACCCAGGTCCCTCTGGGGTACCAGGAGTAATGAGCAGTATGTTCTGCATCTCAGAGTGCAGGCCTGCCTTTTTGCACTTAGACGTTTTAGCTTTCCTTACGATTTTCCTTCCAAATGTTCTCCTTGCCACTCCCTTTGGTCGTGTCCATTTGTCCCTCTGCGGTTAATTATGTTTCCACCTTTTCTTCAACCTTCTTAGCTTGACAGGCATTATTTATCTCAATGCTATTTTTACCGATCTGGCACACCATCTTCCCTCCTCCTTGTAATATTAATGTCACCATGCACAAGCTTTTTCCTCCAGCCCGTTGCTGTGTCTCTGTGCCTGTCATGGTGCACCCAGCCTGAACACTGTGTGTTTGCTGCAGGGTTAACTACTATCTGTCAGGCGGCTTCCACCCCATGGGTTTCCACGTGGTCAACATCCTCCTGCACGGTGGCATCTCCATCCTCATGGTGGATGTCTTCTCGGTACTGCTCGGTGGCCTGCAGTACACCAGCAGAGGCCGGAGGGTGCACCTGGCGCCCAGGGCATCCCTGCTGGCTGCGCTGCTGTTCGCTGTCCATCCTGTGCACACCGAGTGCGTAAGTATCATCTGCACACATGGGAGAAGTGTCAGGACATCCTAGTGTCATCTCGTTTCCCAAAACAGGTACCCTTTATGTGCTCATCTTGTTTCTAGAGCTAGAGAAAGTGTGCTCTGCAGGCTGTAAGCACACAGTGCAAAAGCCCCATCAAACATTGGAAACAATTATACCCATTTCAAAGACATCTCTGGTGAAAAATCGCAGAGTGCTATATGGGTACAGACTTTAGGATAAAGTGTGGCATGACCTCCAGTCCTCCTCCTGGGCAGCTTCTGTGACTACACCAGTCAGGAAGGTGCGAGCGCTGAGCATTGCCTGCTTGGAGACTGAAGGCCAGAGGCTACAAACCATTCTTCAGCAAAGGGTCTGATGCAGTGTTTCTATTAGCTCACAGCTTACTGCTGTACAGAATACTTTCCTACACCTAATGCAATTGTCATAAAGATACCGTGATATCAATTGGGCTGTTGTGACAATTTCCACTTACCAATGAGGAAATGGCTTGGGAGTATAAATGAAGGATTTATCCAGGGGAGGTAGCCTGAGTGTAGGATCGGGCTTGCCAGGCCCCTGCTGGGAACTGCTCCTGAAGTCTCCCCACCTTCCTCCTTCTTCTCTGTCCCGTGTTATCTTCTTCCCGATGTCAGACGTGGCCCAGGTGATTGGCAGCTTCTGGCAGGTGCCCAACCTCTCTCCATTCCATTGAGCTGCTGCTGCACGTATTTGGTACAGGCTGTGTTGGGATTTAACTCAATGCTTGTGAGGTTTTCAGGAACTATCCCACCTCCACCCCTGTGAGGCCTTTGAAAGTGTGAGTCCGCATGTGCACCGACATAACAGATTCTGTTTGAGCCATGTGTTCTGTGAGCCTGGCCTACCTGGAATGAAGTGCAGCCTGTGCTTCATCCATCCTCGCAGTGGACGTCTGCATTTAATATGGATTTAAAGACCTATATTTAGGCAATTGTATTGAGCTTCTTGAATAAATTTTGAAATGAGCAGAATTACTATTTTTAGCACCTGGTTTTATAATATTAAACCGTTCTTTGGTATCAAGAGTATTGTGGAGCTGTTATTACAGCCTTCTCCTAATATTTTTTTCTTACTAAAGCAAATTCAGAGGACTTAAGGGCTTGATAGACTGGGACAACTGTTGTTCAATTTTATTTATGAGTTCTTTAGTGACTAAAACCAATTTAGAATCTGTTTTGGTCTGAATTCTGTTTGTTGGGACCCAGAAATAGTCTACACATTGATCATAAATAAGAGACTGGACTATGCTGATTTCACTGGAAAATACTAATCCTCTCTCCTGCTTCTTACCTAATTTAGCATGATCTTCAAAGCAACATGTAACATTTGAATTTTTAACCAAAGAAAATTTCTAAAATTCTCATTTTAAGTATTGAGAATTTGATATATTAAAAAGCTTCTAGTGCCAAGTATAACTAGATGTGCTTACACATGCACACATACACACACTCCAGACCAGGGCAATCTGGAAACATGTTAATCTTAAAAGTCCACATTCCAGATCTTGAAGAGGAAGCTTAGGCAGGTCTAGCTGTAAGAGAGAATGGAGTATTTGAAGAATCCCTTATCTCTCTGTCTCCATTCCATGACAACCATTCCAACTCAGATTTCAGAAAAAGGGTTATGGATAATTAAAAACTAGCATTCGCAGATGGATATCCCATATGTTTATCTTACATTGTTTTGTCAAATAGTATTTTGTTTCCCTTCATCCGTATTCCCCTGTTATTTCCCACCCTGCATTTTAAAATTCCAGCTTTAAAAATGTGCAGAAAGTGGGATACGAGGGAAACAGGTGGTAGACAAGTCCCTCACAGGTGTCCCGGCCAGCACCAAGGAGGCAGCCCAGCTCGCTGGTGAGCCAGGCCAGAGGCCTGAGTGACGGCTAGGCGCAGTGTCCCCAGGCTGTATATGGATCCCTTGTGGGATGAGCACAGTGGGGACTTGAGTGGCTCTTGTGCCTCTGTTTACATGTATTGAGAGAAGGTAGTGGCCTTGTGGGCCCCTGCAGGTTTCAGTGACAGGAATGTCTTTATGTTAACATTTGTGTTCAATGAAAACACCGAAAGTGACTTTGTCCACTGCAAAGAAGCTCCTAAATTTTCCAGTCGTCTAAGATGACCAGCTATCCAGTATTCCTAGGACTTTCTATTTTAAAACCAGGACAACCTGGGCAAACGAGGAGAACTGTATCACACCACAGGCTAGCCACATCCCAGTCCCCGACTGGTGGTGCAGAAATTACACTTGGTGTTATTTGCTTCCAAACTGATATGAGAACCTCTCTTTTTCAAATATATCCCCCCAAAGCTGTAGACGAACAAGGCCTCTGACACACCATTTGCTGCTGAAGGGAGGGCAGCTAGAGAGGGCTGGACAGCCTCTGTCTGTTGGTGGCACTAGGAGGCCCAGGGCTTCTCTGTGGACAGGAATGTCCCATGTGGATTTTACTGTTTGTCTTCCTCAAAGCATTGGGGAAGATTTCAAGTTGCCTGAATTTGAGTATCAGAGAGGGAAACAAGGACCTCCTTGAGAGGTATGCTTGTCCAGTGAACCCAGACTTTAATCTGAGAGGATTGAGGTGGGGAAACCTGCCCCATTCTTTCTCATGACCCCTGAGCAGCTTGTTCCTAGTGGGGAGACAACCCTGCCACCTGCTTTATGGATTCAGGGGCATTACAGTTATTTCTCCAGAAAATCATGTTAGGAGTGTTTCATGTTATTTGTAAGGAAAAAAAAAAAAAATAGCCTTTGTAAAGAAGTCTGCCTGAAAATATATGTTATGCAAATGTCAGAAGGAAAATAAAATCTCTTCCTGCTTAGGTTCATCCTCAGACCATGATTGGATACAGTGTCTTTTTGGACAGGCTTTTAACATTTTTTTTTTTCTGGGAAATCTCTAATCACTATGCCAAAAATTCACTGTAAGTGAATTTTTACTTTCTTATTTTTACAAAATACTCCTTTGCTTTAGAACACTTATACTTTAAAAAATGTGTTTGTCTTTGTGTGAGGCAGTATAAAGTACGTCCTTAACAATCAACAAAAAGAAAAACAGTTCTTTAAAAATGAGTTTATAACGTTTAAGGTTCAAGTCAGTGTGATTCTTCACATGTGCCTCAGCTGCCAGGGACCAGGGGCTGAGACGGACTGGCCCCCTTGGCCTTCATCCCTCATGTTCATCCACACTGTTTCCTTCCTCTCATCACCTCCTCATGCCCCCTGGTCTCTGGTCCTTCTTCCCCAGGCTTTCTTGGACCCGACTGCTCTGTGGGCCCTTTGGCCGAGCTTCTCTGGATTGGCTTTCTGTCCCCTCGGGGGCTGGGATTCTGGTCCTCCCCTTGCTGCAGACAGCAGCAGCTCTGCCACGCCCTCCCCCCTCCCTTCCTGGCGTGAGGACCACCAAGACGGGATATTCTGGAAGCTTCCTCACGGGTGGGCGGCTGTGCCACAGATACAACACCCTGCCTCCCCCAGCTTCTGTGTCCTTTGTCCTTTTCTGCTGCTCCTGTTTCTGGAAGCACTCCATGGGATTCACCAAGGGAAGTAACTGGGAGCTGCACCCACCCCCTGCCGGGCTCTGCTCTGGGTAGCTGCCCCTGCAGTTGTGTCACTGCATCCCTGGTTGAGTTTGTAGCCCTGAGTATTCCAGAACTCGTGTTGCATATTCATTTCACTCATAAAGTAATTGGATTGTTTAACCCTCCAGCACATGCTGGGTGGTAGGTACTTGTTCCAGATCTGTTAAGCCTGTGTTTTGTCCCTAGCTTCCTTCCAGGGCAGGCTTTTTATGTGTGTGGTATTCACAGGTTGGATTTACCGGCTTAGTCAGCCTGCTAGTCACTGCAGGGGTGGGGGCGGAGGGCTGCCACGTGCTCTCCAGCAGGGGCTCACAATTAAAGTGGATAATGGACCTCAGCACCTCACAGGTAACCAGGCTAGTGTAGGGAAAACTGCTCCTAAAAGGGCATTCTTTTTCAACTGTTGGTTTTGTATGCACTCAGGCATTATGTGTAAATGTAGTTGTTTTATAGTTATTGTATGTTTTCTCATCAAGATTTATAAAACAGTCCTCCCATATCATATCTGTCCTTTGAGAAAGAATCAACCTACCAACCTTTAAAACTCTTCTGCAGTGGTTCTCAACCTTCCTAATGCCCGGACCCTTTAATACAGTTCCTCATATTGTGGTGACCCCCAACCATAAAATTATTTTCGTTGCTACTTCATAACTGTAATTTTGCTACTGTTGTGAATAGTAATGCAAATATCTGATATGCAGGATGTATTTTCATTGTTACAAAGGGGTCGCGACCCACTTATTGAAACAGCCGATCTAGTGAATCACAGCAGAAGCTTTGATGTGGCGCTGGTTAGTAAAGGCCCCACCTACGCCAGGATGGCTCTCCGGAGTGGAATTCTGGGTCTTCCATCACCACAAAACATTTGGGAAGCAATTACTGGAGCAATCAGCCCAAAATAAATAAACACAAAGTTTATATGGCTTCATTCTCACGAAGGAGAAAAGGGAAGGGCGGAGTCATGTGTAAAATGGGAAAAAAATAAATGATAAAAATGTTATTGTTGTCATCTGCTTGTTAATCACGTCTGAAGCTTCTCAGGCTAACCCACTTAATCAATTTTGGTCTGAAGGGAGGAAAACAGGGCAGAGGCAGCTTTGAAGGCTCATTGCTGTGTTTCTTGTCCGCAAGTTGACTTTAAACACTTCTTTCCTTCCTTGATGTCCTTCATGTTTCAAATCAAATTTTATTTTTTAAATATCATGCCCTTTGAGCTGATAACATTTTCCATTTGAAAATTCACTGTGGGGACATCAGAAGCCTGAGTCTCTGGAGTTCTTAGGTGTAGCATTTTAAATAACACAGCCGTGTTGCCCTCTGTCCAGCCTGCGGAATGACTATCTGTAGGTCCTAGGCAACCTGGCTTTCTCTTGGAAGCAGTTAAATCAAGTCCCAGACCAAAAAAGGGAGAAGAAAACCAATCATAACACCTCGGCGTTGTAAAAGGTGGCTGGGTCCAGGAAGTTTCTTGTTTTACGTGTCTGAAGAATGGTCTGTATTTGCTAAGTTCAGGATGCGCTTTAAATGTTTTCCACTAATTCTTTGTTTTCTTCTCCTTCTTTCAAGGTTGCTGGTGTTGTTGGCCGCGCAGACCTCCTGTGTGCTCTGTTCTTCCTGCTCTCTTTCCTTGGCTACTGTAAAGCGTTCAGAGAAAGTAAGCATGACCTTTGCCTTCTTCAATTCCACCTGTGTCGTGTGGCACAGTGTCTGAGCAGATGGGATGTGATCCGTCCACGTAACTGTATCCCGTGGGGGGTGGGAGGTGCTCGCTGTCACGCAGCGCTCTGCGGTCAGTAGTCACGCAGGCCTACCCTGTTGGGTGGTGAGAGCCGACACAGGCACAGTGGCAGAAGGGCTAAAGCAGTCATGATTGAGTTTTGCATTTGGGAGGGATTTTGTATTTCCAACAAAATCATAGGATTACAAGTTATTCTAGTACAGGTGCTGCTGTTTTGATGTTCTGTGGATGTATAGCCCAGCCGTCCCTCCACAGTTTCCCGGGGTAGGTTGGAAAGGGCCCAGGAGACTTTTCTCTCATTGTCATTCCTCGGTCCCCTCCTAATCGGGCTGTGTCCTGGAGCACCTGTTCTCAGAAACCTGTTACTCCACTAAGGCAGAAGGGTGACCCACATGGCTTCAGACTATGGTGATGTTCAGAGTATGGTAATACCCAACCATACCCTGCCCCTTAGTATTTTTATTCTTAGTATTTTATCATAGCAAGATAAAACCACCAGTTATGCCTGTGATACGTTTCTAATAAGTCAAAGTGTTAGGGACAGCTGAATAGAACAGCTTCAAGTACTAAGAACAGCAGTGGTAACTTCTCTTCCTGAGACTGAAGGTTAACTTAGCAGTGACATACTTCATCTCTGCCTGGGATGAGTCTCCTCACCTTTGATGAATGTAAAACTCCCAAGGGACATATGGCCCCCAGGATTCTGGGGAGGTTGCATCTGTGTGGTTCTGAGTTCAGCACTGTCATGTGGCTCTTCTGTTAGATCCTGAGTGGTGACAGTTGGGGGGGATGGGAGGTAGTCCCTTCTGCCTTGCTGTTATGATACTTCATGTTGTTAAGTCAGCAGTTAAATCTGAATTTGCAGAAAAGATCATTTATTAGCTGTTAGTTTTGAAGGAATTAAAAATTAAGACTCGTGGCTTTTCTCCAAGAAAACTCTATAAAGTTTCAGAAAATACTATCTCATGAATTTTAACATATTCTCCCTTAAAGTACTCTCTATTCTGAATGAATTTCAAAGACATCTGAAGTTATTTTTGAAGAGTTATAAGCATTGATTTAACATGTGGGTTACATCATTCAGGAGATATAATAGGACTTCTCACTACTACTAAAGATTGTTCTTGTGAAATAATAAAAAAACTATCATGGGAGTAAAAATTTTTCCATTAAGTAAATACAGTTTATTAGCCACGTTTATTGGGGTATTTAGAATGGTGAAAAACTAAAGACATTTTGCATTCTTTTTGTGGATCCTTTTATTAACTTTTTCTCTGTTCTAATTCACAAAATTGTATATTGGTATTTATATATTACATATATGTGGTTTTTAATTTATTTATAAGTTACAAAATTATTTCCAAGCATCATCCATTCAAAAGATAAATTTTTCATTGTTTCTGGCAATGAATACCAAAGATAAAGAAGTTTAAATGTGTGATAGTTGCTCAGTTAACTGATACTTTGATTCATGAGAAATAGGCAGACTATATTTTAATACTGGCATAAATATATTAACTATAAGTATCAATGTGACCTTTGTCTTTTGTTCCAGTAACATTCTTTAGGCTTTTGTAATATGTTTATTTTAGAATTAGAAAGAAATTACCAGGACTTCAATGTTAAGTTTGCAATGTTTTTGAGAAAATTAACCCGAAAATATTTAACAGTTGTAAACCAATAGCAGTAGTAGATTCAGTTCTGTGGAAACCCTTTTAAGATTTGGGGTATTTTTGTTTTTTTATTTCAGAATAATATGAGGGTACACACAACTAGGTTACAATGTTTGCATTTGTTAGATAGAGTCACACCCAAGAGGTGTGCCCTACCCCCTAACAAGTGCCCATTAAGTGGGAGTACACCCAGCCCCCCTCCTCCCCTGACCCCGTACCCTCCTCATTCCCCCACCCCTCACCTTGAATTGAATTGAATTGAATTTGTCTCTTATGTATGGGTATGTACTCGATCATCTGCGGGCTTCATATTAGTATTAAGTACGTTGGATACTTGCTTTTCCATTCTCGTAATACTTTACAAAGTAGGATGTGTTCCACCTCCATCCAGGGTAATACAGAAGATGTAAAGTCTCCATCTTTTATAATGGCTGAATAGTATTGGATGGTGTACACATACCACAGTTTGTCAATCCTTCCTGGACTGGTGGGCATTTAGGTTGTTTCCACATCTTGGTGATTATAAATTGAGCTGTGATACATTTGCTCTTTTAAGATTTTGAATAGCTTTTCATTTGCTTGAAGTTACTTAGAACAGTTAGAAGACAAATGGATAGATTAGGAAGTCTTTGAAGAAAGCTTTTGGCCGACCTCTCGTCTTCAGCCATTCAGTCTTCCTGGGATCTGTTCCCTTAGTAGCTTGGACTCCCTTTGGAAAAAAGGAAAGAGTAGATTATAGTGGAGCCCGTGGAGTCGCCTCCAGACTGGTCTCTGTCCTTTGTAGTCACCAACAGCTTGTTTAGTCTTGTTTCTTTGGAAAGTAAGAGGCTACAGTGTTTTGCATCTCAGGGCTCAAGGTCTTGACCCTGAAAGTTATTATTAGCCATGCATTTTGTGTCCTTTCTGTCCCCTAACAGTGCCCGCCTGCCTAGGCAAGCTTTGAATTAGAGATCATTACAGTTTTTTTCAGGGGTTTCAAGTGGATGGCTTAAAACACCCGTCCCTAAAGCTGCCGTCACTGTCATTTTGGATTGGCTTTCTGCCTTGCATGGCTTCCCATCACAGACTCGTGGCAGAATGACTGGATTCCGCCTCCCCATTCTAACACAAGTCTGGTGGCACAGTGCAGCCTGGATTCCTGGCAGAGGACCGTAGCCAGACTATCATTAGCTTTCTTAGGAGTGTCCCCGAGCCCCACGCACGATCAGTTCTCTGGCCCCTCTCTAACAGGGTGATGTCCCTGAGCCCCACGTGCTGTTGCCTTGGGAACTTGGGATGGCAAGCCCAGCCCCACCCAGTCCACTTTGCTTCCCTTCCCCTGCCAAGTGCTTCTGTCCCCTCTGCACAACTCCCAAGCCTCCCTTCCTTTAATCGTCTCCCAAACTGGTCCTGATGAAGTCTGGTGGAGCCTTTCCTACTCTCTTGACAGAGGCAGTGTTTTCAGCAACGTTTCTGTGATTCTGATTTTTCATATACCTTTGTAAACATGCGAAGACTAGAATATGCTGCTTTGTTCATTGGCAACTCTTTGGAATAATCCTGAAATGTCATGTTAATATTCAACTGTATATATAGGGTGTCTGAGAGCATTTTTTAAGGGGAGCAGACTTTCTCCAAAGTAACAAAACCTTTAGAGAGAAGAAGCATTAGGAGCCCTCCATGCAGAAGCAATTCTGGTGAAGGTATTCATGAAATGCCATTGTCTCTGATTCTGTTCTAAAATACCATAGAGGCTTATTAATTTTGGTCAGTCCATCACCAATAACTAATTAAACTTTAAGGGAGTTTTTCTTTTTTCTTTTTCTTATTATTTGAGAGACAGGATCTTGCTCTGCTTTAGTACAGTGGCACTGCAGCCTTGAACTCCTGGGCTCAAGGGATCCTCCTGCCTTAGCCTCCCAAGTAGCTGGGACTACAGATGTATGCCACCATAGCTGGCTAATTTATTTGATTTGATTTGATTTGATTTTTAGACTCAGGGTCTCATTATGTTGTCTAGGCTGGCCTAAAACTCAGGCCCAAAGTGCTGATATTACAGGTGTGAGCCACTGTGCCCAGCCTAAGGGTGTTTCTTGTACCAAGCCCTGTGCCTAGTGCTAGGGATACAGAGACTAGAAGTATAGGGTCTGTGTCCTTAAGGGATGTACAGTCCAATATGTTTTGATTAAAATGAGGCTTTCATTATTCAGAATGGCCAAGGAGAGCGATGTTCTGGTTCTTCACACTTCCTTGTTGACTTTTTTCTTCATGTACCTGTCACAACAGGTGCTCAGAAAGTATCACCTTAACATTCTGTGCTTACGCAGAATGGTGTCTGGAGCCTTTGTACTTCTGATTTCTTTCTTTTTCCTTCTACTAACTTTCCTTCAGTTCAACAGAGCAGAGACCTTGGTCCTAGTGGACATTCATGTGTATGTATTTTCATTCGAAGTTTGAGATGTCTGAAAGGGTCTTTATTGTCATTGCAGTGAGGATTTCTTGTTCCAGTTGCCAGTGGGTTTTATTTGGGGGGGTGGGGGGTTGTTTTGTTTTGAGACAGAATTTCACTCTGTTGCTGAAGCTAAAGTGTCCTGGTGTCACAGCTCACAGCAACCTCAAACTTCTGGGCTCAAGTGATCCTCTTGCCCCAGCCTCCACAGTAACTTGGACTACAGGCATCTGCCACAACGCCCGGCTAGTTTTTCTTTCTTTCTTTCTTTCTTTTTTTTTTTTTTCCGGCTAGTTTTTCTATATTTATTTATTTATTTATTTAACAAAATCTTAGCTGTGTACATTAATACATTTATAGGGTCAGGATCTCACTCTTACTCAGGCTGGTCTCGAACTCCTAGCTCAAGCAGTTCACCCCTCTCAGCCTCCCAGAGTGCTAGGATTACAGGTGTGACCAGCCTACCTGTGTTTGTAAATGTTCAGCAGAGAATGGAAACTCTTTTGTGATAGAAGTTAAGTCCATTATTTATTGGGATACAAATAATGCCATTTGAAGTTTAAAATTAATGTTTAAAGTCACATGGTCTTCATACTTTTTGGATCTGAACATAAATTCAGAGAAAGGCCTAGCATTAGTTATACAAAATTTGAAGTTAATGAAAGGATTTTATAGAAGAATAGGTTTCATATTATGGGAACAAAAAACTGAGAGTTCTGAAATTAATGATTCAACTAGTTTAAATTCTCTTTCAGAGGATGTATTTCCTTTTTTGGTAACCATATTAGCTTTCTTATAGATGCGATGTCTGTATTATAAAACTCCGGACAATTTTTAACTGCCTGAGTTTATTAACAAGCAATTCTGTCCTTAACTGTGGAATCCTGGTATTTTCAGAAAGTTAAAAAAAAAAAAATCTATTCACATGGGCGGTGCCTATGGCTCAGTGAGTTGGTGCTGGTCCCACATACTGAGGGTGGTGGGTTTGAACCCAGCCCCAGCCAAACTACAACAACAACAACAACAAATTTATTCACGTAACATTTCTGGGGCTTTGCCCTCTTTTTTTAGAGGGGGTAGGGGGATGCTTAAGTAGAATGTTTCCAAGCAAGATCTTTGCAACAGAATCTTTTTTAAAAAAGTAAATGTCCTTACAAAAGAAGCATACTTTTTCTTAAAAAAGAAAATTACTAATTCAGATGAATTCTGTGGTACATTAGTTATTTCTGAATGCCCGAAACAAAAAGTATTATTATGATGATGAGGCATCTTGTCAATATCTGCATCTCTCTTAAAGTCTCGTATATTGCATTGGAGTGAGATGATCTCTGCATTATGAACTTGCTAGAATAGCCCAAAACAATTTTGTTTCTAAACGAATACATTGAAATGCTTTTTTTACAAAGACTTAGTCTCATTTATAGTGAGGAGGAGAGAGTCTTGTCAGAGGGGGATGGATTTGCTATACACCTAGAACAGTATTTTAAGTTCTAAACTATTCTTCATAAGACAAGATCTCAAATCTCAGTTGTCTTTAAGTTATTACACCTTATTTGCTCTATTGTTCTCCTGATTGTAGTTCGTACACCAAAGCAGGGTAACTCTCAGTCTTGGGGTACCATTCCTTCATATTTTCATTTTGATTTAAGACATCTGTTTTTTCTTTGACTTAGAATCATGCAATTTAAAAAATAGGGCACTTGCCTAACTCATGTCGTGCAGGACACTTATTTTTTTAGATCAGGGCTGTTGCAGACTGAATTCTGACTGTGGTGTTCCTGTGTATTCTTTTTTTCTCTGCCTTCACATTTTTTTTTCTTGGTTCCTCCATTGCTTAATTTTCCCAAAATGGACCCATATTTTAGAACAGCAAGTCTGACTTCTTTCATTCTGCACGTGGAAGCTCGGCTTGGTTGGAACATGAATCTGGTGCTCATTGTGTTGCTCTGGCAGCTAGAGCATCGCGGCCACCTGTCGGGGTGGCGTGGTTCCCACACACACCATGACGTGCCAGTTTCAAGCAGCGGAGATGCCAGGCGCAGAGTGGTGGAGAGGGGTAGCTTGTACAATGCGATGCTTTCTCTGAAAGGAGATCTTCCCACTGGGAAGGAGTGCCAAATCCAAGGCACACACTTCGTTACATTCACCACATCTGTTGGCACTTGTGGGTGTTAGCACTGATAAGTGTCTGTCTGTTATTGCTTTTTTTTTCTGTACTCCCTTCCCTTTGTTGGCCTCTGCCTCCATTTACCTAAGTGATTGAATTATCCGAGATAATAGAGACATGTACTGAAACAAGAAAAACGTTGTCCAGACACATCTCTCGCAGTTGCTGTATGCAAATGCTGCATGATTATCCTAGAGCAAGTTGTCTTGAGAAATGAGACATACAGCATGGTGTCAAAATAGGTTTTTTCCCTCCTCTCCGGGGTCCTAGATGCTTCAAATTTAGCAGTTGGGATCAAGATGAGATGGGGAACTCTGGGTAAAAGTAATATCCTGAGATGCTTATGCAAATCCATGTGCAAGTTAGGATTCCCTATCTTGGGAAGATTTTTCTGAATAAAGATATTTATAAATGTAACTGCATTGGAGGTGACATCTGTCTCTCAGGATTTATTTTTACTGTTTTTAACAGTTACTTCTAAATTTAAAATGAAAACAATTCATTTTCCCTATGCTTTTTTATATTCCTTATGTAATTTTTTTAATTAATTTTTTTTAAGCCTCTTACGTGATGGAGACTCTTCCAGTGTGACGGGCTTTGAAGATTAAATTAAAAGGGAAAAGACTTGAGTTCTGGCTGCATTTGTTCACACTAAGCAAATTATTAACTTTTAAATATTAAATTATACTTCATAATTACAAAAGAAATATGATAACCTAATTAGACTTCTGATGAATGTGGAAATAAATGAAACTGTTTATCAATTCAGCAAATATTTATTGAGTACCCACTATTGCAAGATTATCTGTCTTAGTTGTCTCATTAAAATGCTCAAACATGGAAATAGAAGGATGGCTTGCATTTGTTACTGTGTAAGAACATAGCCACAAAGACATAAATTCATCTAGATCAGTGGTTCTCAACCTTCCTAATGCTGTGACCCTTTAATACAGTTCCTGTGGGTCGTGACCCACAGGTTGAGAACCCCTGATCTAGATTGTGCTATCTATTGATAATTGTTAGAATATTCACCTTGACAAACCAAGATTCAAGGTAAATCTGAATTTGGTGGGTTCCTTGAGTAAAACTATGTTGAAGCAGGTCATATTACCAGAAGTCCAGCCTGGGCTAGGCTACCTGAACACTCAAAATCAGTGTCCCAGTTTAATTTGTATGAGGCTATTTTTGTTCACCCTCAGGAGCAGAAACATTTTTTTAGGGCTATCCAGGTTAGCTTCAGAGTATCACTCACATACATGTTCTACTGTTCTATATAAAGAGGAGCCCCTTTGATTTATATGAAATGGTTTAAAAATGTTGATTAAATTAGTTTAACAATATTAGTTAAATTAAGCTCTCCAATTTGGATTCTGGAAGACTCTAAGTATGTATATATGCTTAGACCTGTTACTCTTGATAAAATATTGAGTGGCTAATTTGGTAGGGATTGGGGAAGATAAGAGTTGGATTTTAATAGGCAAACTCCTTTCCCATTTTCTGAGTTTTCAAAGATAGAGTTGGAATACAAACGTAGCAATGTACAAATCAATCCTTCTATGAACTACATCCATTTTATGGTCAAGAGCAGACACTTCCATGCAGTAGAAATACAACAGAAACCATACATGTAATTTTAATTTTTGTAGTAGCTACCTCATAAAAAGAAATGTGTGAGGTGAATTTTAGTAATATGCTTTATCTCAATACATCAAAACTATAACTTCAACATGTAATTGGTATAAAAATATGAAATCATTCACATTTTTCCCGTACTGAGTCTTCAAAATAGAGAACGTATTTCATATTCACAACGTATCTTAATTGGGATGAGGTACGTTACAAGTGTCCTTTAGCCATGATGACTGCCCTCTTGGACAGCGACAGGTATAGGAAACAGTGCTCTGACCAATAGGTTTATAGCTCTGACCATTGAAATGTTGTCCTTAATCTGAAATTGCCACTGTTTTAAGAAGTGGTACTTAATATTAAATAACCATTGGGACTGAAGAAACTTCTTCAGCAAGGAAATGTTGCCTTCATCTTTCTTGTGTATTCATCCTGGGTGTGTTTAAAGCAAAATCGGAAGTCTAAGGGAACATTAAAGAGTAGGACTCTTCTGTGGGAATTGTAGGAGTGGGTTTTGAGAGGTGGAGAGAGTTAAGGGGGTGAAAGGTGAGATCATGGGTGTAACTAGGGAGAACATATGAATAAATCCAAAGGCTGGCTTCCTGTTACTTTCCTGTTTTCAGTTATGGCTCCAAGTTAGCCATCTAAGAAGAACCCCATTTTAAATTGTGGGTAAGTGGAACATGAGCGCGTCATTTTCACATCCATGTAGTGGTTTGACTGTGTTATGGGAGTGCTTTCAAAGCAGTCCTCTGGGCATTTCAATGGAGGAATTGTTTTCTTATCAAAGGCCCCTGGTCAGTGGGGGAAAAATTAGTCCATATCACAGTCAAGTAAAAATATAAGCTAATTTGCCTTTTCTAGGGCTTTTGAAATTTACAACAGGGAACTTCACATTTGGAAATCTTATGTTTAGTTGAGAGGTACAAACGCAAATTGTGGGAGTTAAGTGAAGCCTAAAAAAGTCAAATTCTGGCACTTGGGTTGGTGAGGTGGGGTGCAGGCAGGAGCTGTTTGGTTACGGAGAACTGCTGAACTGATTCTTAGCATGAAAGCAGTGCACTGGGGCCTGACCCGGTACCATCTCTGCTGCTGGGCCTGGAGGGGCTGGGAGCTGGGCAGGGCAGGGGTGTCCTTCATCCTTTTAGTCTGTGGATGAGAACCTGTGGTAATTAATGAGGTCATTTATAATTAGAGGGTTGTATTGTTTACATATAAACTGCTAATAGGAAAAAATCCTGAAAGGTGGTTGATGGCAACTTAGGTTCATGTGTTATGGGTGGAAGGCCTGCATGAGCAGATGTCCCGAGACTGAGTGGGCCTAGCCCTTCCTCTTTCTGTTATGAGGCAGGAGGCCCAGACTTCTCCAGTGCCCTGGCTTGTTACTTCATGAGCTGAGATCACCTCGGTTTTACCAGCTGTGCCCCTGGGTGCTCCTGCCCAAACTGGTGGGGCCTTTCCCTAAAGGGAATTAATCAATGTGTTAACTTTAAGGTTATTGGGGGGCATTGGTGCCTGCCAATACTTGTCTGCATCTGAGTGCTAGCAAATGACCAAATAAAATAGATAAGTTCAATAAACATGTAAATGTTCAGATTGGAATTATGCTTAATCAGACAAGATTTTGTTGTTGTAGTGGTATAATTATGATCTTTTGGTGTTATGTACATATGAAGTAATTAGTTCATGTAGGTAACACAATCGTTGGTTTGCTCCCTGGATCTCACCCCACTGTTCTGTACTGGTTTTCATCCGGGAGAACTTGATGTGCGGGCTCCATGTGCTTGCACAGGTTGTGGCCTCAGCGCTGCCGGGAGCAGATCTAAGACCCCAAGGCTGGGGAGACAGGCTTGGGCTTGGCAGAAGAAGGAAAGTTCTAACAACCCAAGTTTAAAAACAAAATGGACTGTGTTTTGGGAAATTAATCCCCATCAGTGAAGTTACTCAAGCCAAGCCCAGGTGGCCCCCTGCTGGAAGCATCTTGGAAAGCATTCCAGCACTGCCCAGCCGCTGCTCAGGAGGTGAGATGAGTCCGAGCAGGGACTGTTGGGGTGATGCTCCCAACCTTTAGGAAGCATCCAGTCCCTCGGAGAGCTTGTTAAAGGCTGATTGCTGGTTCCCGGCCTCAACTTCTGATTCAGCAGATCTTGTTGGTTCCCCCAGTCCGTCTTTCTGATGAGATCCAGGTGCGGGTCTGTAGACCACACTCTTGCGTAGCACTGGTTTAGGGCAATGGTACTTAAGTGGGGGTGATTTTCTACCCCCTTCCCCCCACACACACCTCTGGGAATGTTAGGCAGTGTCCGTGACATTTCTGGCTGTCACAGTTGAGGGCAGGGCTTGAGGGAGTGGGTAGGGGTGCTGCTAAACACCCTATGATGCCCAGGCCTGCCTCTTCTCCAGCCCAGATGTGAGTAGTGCAGATGTTGAGGTCAAGTGTCATCAGCTGCATGCAGAACGTTGAGATAGGTTGTGATAAAGACAGCTTAGGGTGCTGTACATCTGGGTTTCACTTAATCCTGGGGTCACTTAGGGGTGCTGAGAGGTGAACACAGCGGTGCTCACAGACAGACCTACAGCAGGAGCATTCACTGCTCTAACCGGAGAAAGGAGACTGCCTGGGAGGGCGGGGTGGAGTTTCACAGCCTTAAGTGACATTTGAAAGCCTTATTGATTGGGTAGGATTTTGCCAGGGGCCTTCTAGCCTAAGGGGACAGAGTTGGGGGTTGGCTAGAAAGCAGTACCCACTGGGAGGTGCTGCTGCCTGGCTGCTTTAGTGGGCCCTCTAAAGCCATTTATCAGAAGGCAAAGGGAGTATTTCAAAGACCTTAAAACAGGAGTGGTCATTGTGTTTTATGAGACAACAGGGTCCCGGTTAATGAGGCTTTACTAGCCTTTCAAAAAGCCCTAAAATGCCTCAACTGTAATAGCCAAATACACTTTTGTAGAATATTTATTTTGCTTCTGTGTACTTAAATATGGAAATTTGATATGCAGAGACCCCCTCCCCCCAAAAAAAGGCTGAAAAGGTTAGGATCTGTTGACCTGTCTTTTTGTGATTGGGAAGCCTTGCCCTCAGTACCTCCAGACTCCTAGGTCCCCAGCTCTCCACCCCTACCCCCTAGCTCCCAGCCCAGTCTGCCTCCTGATCCAGCACATTAGGAGTTAGTCCTGCCCACGGTTGAGAGGCCAGAGGATCTCAGCTGGGTACAGGCCTGCGTCACCTTGACAAGAAATCTGAATATAACATGGGAGGTTAAGAGTGCCTCCCCCACCAGGCCATACCCACTGGCTATTGACAGGACAGAAAGGCCTCCATCCTGGGGCTCTGCTGATTAAGTGTTCACCAGACTTAAATTCTTAAGTTTTCACAAGACTTTGGTTCAGGGTCTACACAAAACATATGCAGGCGCTTACCCACACACTGGTTGGTTTCCTGACCGGGCAGTTTAATGAGAACCAAGGTGTACTTTTTACATAGTGCTCCTGGCACATCTGTGACAAGGTCAGCCACCTCCTGGACTGCTGTACCACAGCCCCGTTGGCAATTCCATCTGTTTCCCTCTGAGCTACCAGGGTTTGCTGATTCGTGTGCAGCAAACATTTAATGAATGCTTTCTGTGGTTGTGGAACTATACTGATACTTAGGTATAGTTTAATTTTATTTATTTATTTTTAATAGATGGGGTCTCACTGTATTGCCCAGGCTGTTTTCAAACTCCTGGCCTCAAACAGTCCTTCTGCCTTGGCCTCACAAAGTGCTAGGATTACAGGCCTGAGCTACTATGCCTGGCCTTAGTTTTTAGTGTGATTTTTAATAACAGTACCTGGTTAAGAAAATTTAAAAGGTACTAAAGGTACCATCGTAAAAAGTAAGACTTTCTCTGTCTCCTACCCCTATGTTTTTTCTTTGAATTTCTCAGAAACTACTATAGTCAGTAGTATTTTTTTAGAGATATGTTTGACATTTTTATATAGATAAACATACTTGTGTAATTTTTAACACAAATGGTCAGGTGTCCCTATGTAATTTTTTCCTATCATATATATCCTGAAGTGGGCAATGTTGCCCCCACTTTGCAGGCGAGGTCATTGAGACTGTGAGGGTAAGTAACTTGTTCATCATCACGTAGCAAATGGCAGGGCTGGAATTCAGAGCGAGGTATCTGGTTTTAAGTAGACCTGAACCAAGGCACCCTCAGCTACTGATTGGATCCTTCATGTAGGTTCACATTGGCCTCCATTCAAATCATGTCTTTTAAAATTGTTTATTTCTTTAGATGAGGGGCAAGGGCTTCACAAGGAAGAACAGAGGGGAGCAATCCACATGGCCTTCCCACTCTTCCCTGGAAGTTCAGCTCTGGCCCCCAAATTGCACGCACCATCAACCAAAAGAGCATAGAGCCAGACTTTGCTCCTTGAGAAGGCCTCTCAGGGACGGGGTGGTGGCTACTCGAACCTCCGCCCACCTGTGTTTCTTATGGTGCTCACACGTCTGGTGATGTTTTGGCTTCCTGTTCGTGCTCAGGCCCGTGCTGATTGGCAGCCTAGCCTTTACCTGTCCCAGGTGCTACATAGGTGCCAGCTCCCTGTCAGTCATTGCACACTCATGGGTGGAGGTCAGAGCTGTTCCCACTGGGAGCAGAGCAGACCCATCTTAAGCAACCTGGTGTTTCAAGAGCCTACACTCCTGTACAGGAGTGAGAGGGATGCTCAGAGCTGCACAGGCACTCCCAGCTCCTCCGTCATGACAGCAGCAGCAACTATTGGGGTCATCTTGAAACCAGATGGATTGTTCACAGTCTCAGTGGGAGACATGACTTGTCAGAATGATACAGTAGGTGGTTGGCAGGTTGGGAAGAAGTCCCCACGGGGACCCTGGTGGGAGACATCTTCGTGGCCATGGCTTACAATGCCTCCACAAGGCTCTGGGCACCTGCTCGGGAGAGCCTGAAGCAGGGACATCCCTAACATTCAGAGGGTGTTGTCTAACCAGAAATGCACGCTTGCTGCCACTTAAGCTATCTGAAGACCAAACCTTGTTTTTAAAGTATGGTTACTTGAGGTGCATGCTTAGAATTTTGGTTCTTGATGCTAACAAGACTGAGCTGCATTGCGTGATTTTGCATTTATCATTTCTCTTAATTGGCAGGTAACAAGGAGGGAACACATACTTCTACTTTCTGGGTGCTGCTGAGTATCCTTCTGGGAGCAGCGGCCATGCTGTGCAAAGAGCAGGGGATCACTGTGCTGGTGAGAGCCAGGACTCGGGCAGGCCCTCCCTTTGTCTGTGTCCCCCCCCTCACCCCTACTGCACATCCTGGCCTTGGCCCTGCCTCTACCATCTCCTCTACTTCTTGGCCAGAGGTCATAGACCTTTCTCAACAAATGACTTTTGCTGTCACAATTCTAGCATTTCAGATGGAGAATCTTGACTGTCTTCCTTCACAATCATTAGCAACTGGTGGGAAATGGGAAATGAGAATTTCTTGCAGGGCTGGGATCGTCTTCTCAAGAAGCACTGTAGAAAGGAGGAAAGAATGATTTGAGTTTTCTAGGATGCTAATGTATATTTTGGTAGTAGCAGAAGACTGATCCCATCAATGTTTTTGAACCTGGATTTCGAAAGGGCAGTGGGTAGTCTGGAGAGGAGGGAGTGGTAGGTCCACCCCTACTCATGGTGCACCTGTCCTCTCGCTCTTCTCCCCATTCTCTTGCCCCTAAAACTTACTGGTGGTTATAGTTATTCACCACTCACGTGAGAACTCAATCAGTACTCATTTCGTGTTCAGAAATGTTTTACATTAAATTAAAAGATTACTAGCCTAGTATTTAAAGAATAGATAATATTGCTAATGTTTCAAGTGGGACTTTGCTCCCAAAGGGCTCTGTTTAAAACAGATATGCCTCATAATCATATATGTTAACTTTTAGCCTAGAAATCTCTTTATATATAACATAGTGTATGCATTATAGTATCTTGGTTTTAGTCAAATGTTTTTTAGAGTACGTTTTGCTAAGGAAAAGTAAAAACTTAGCTGGGCCAAGTTGTCCAGCTTTAGAGGAAAAAAATCAATCTAGTTCATTTTTGAAACTCCATTTCAATATTTAAAACCAAACTTGTCAACAGTTTTATTTTTTAACTATTAGTTTATTGAGGTACAATTTATATACAAAAAAATGCTCTAGGTATAAAGGTATGGTCTGAATTTAGGCACTGCTGTGTAGCCACTGTTCCAATCAAGATACTGTAGGGGAGGCAACATTTACCTCTGCCCTCTTAGGGGTTTTTTTTTTTTTTGGCTGGGCTTGAGAAATGCACTGATGTAAGACATATTGACAAGATAAAAGCATACAAATGTATTTAGGGTAAGTTTTACATGACATGGGAGTCCTCGTGAGGAAATGAAGACCCCACAAAATAGCAAAACCTACATGCTTTTATGTCAGGTTGAACAAAGAGATGCAATTATAGAAAAGTAAACTCTGGGAGGAGGCTGAAGGAGAGGATAAGAATTGTTTTGACAAGATCTGCGCACACAGAATCTGCTCAGTCTCAGCTTCCCCGCCGTGGTGACACTCACCCCATTTTGTCATTTGTGCCTGCTGCCCCCTTCTAGGCTCAAGTCCCCTGAGGGCAGGGACTAGCCTGTCTGTTTTTGGACTCCGAAGGGGTGAACCCATATTCAGATAGTAAATTCCCTGTCGGTCTTCCTGGAGAGAATCAGCCTGGGAAGGAACACTGTCTCCTGACGTGTTCTGTGCCCACCTAGCAGCTGCTAGTGCGCTGAGCAGGTGCGGATGCGTCCAGTTCTCTCAGAGGACTGCACCCGGCTCCACGCAGAGGGGGCGGGGCTGGCTCTGCGCAGCTGGCCATGGTACACCTGCTAAGTGTGATCAGGATAGAGGTTGGGGTTGGGCCCCAGCAAGGCAAAGGTATTGAAATCCGCACTCCTTTTTCTCCATTCTAGCCAGTTTTCTGGTTTACATTATTAGAAAAAATTTTAGAATTTAGGCATGTGAGCAGCAGTAAGGAAATGGAAAGCAAAGATATGAGATTTGGGAAACCACATAGGAAAACCCATAGAGAGGAAGAAGAGTCAGAGCTGTCTGGGAGTTGACCCAAGTCAAGACAAAGATTCATGGTTTCATTAGGCTCTTATCTAGTCAGATTAAGCTGGCAAGGAGATGGTATAGGAAGAGTTAGTGTGGAAAGATACTTGAGTTTCATGAGTTACTTTTTAAAAGTCTGCTGTAAACTGGTGTTTTTTACCCTTGGCACTGCTGATACGTAGAACAGACAGTTCTCTCCTGGGGGAGAAGGGGCTGTTCTGTGCACTGTGGGATGTTCACTAATATCCCTGGCCCCTACCTACGACATCCAGTAGCCACCCCCTCAGCTGTGACAACCAAAAATGTCTCCAGACATTGCCAGACATTCCCTGGAGTGGCAAAAACTCAGCCTGCAGCACTGCTCTTCAACCTTACCCCGTAGGAAGTGTGGCCTAGAGACTGGCAGCCTCAGCACCATCTGGGAGCCCCACCCTGGTTTGCTGAGTCAGAATCCCTGTTATAAGGGTCCCTGAGTGACTCCTGTACACATTCACATTTTAGACGCCAAAAGAATTAGGTTGAATTTGCATAAATAAAAGTGATTAGAAAATGTAGCTGTTTTCAAAAATGTGATTAAAATGCGGATGTTTTGATGATGCACTTAAGTGGGAACGGAGAGGGAGTGCTGATCTTGTGTCTGGCTTAATCCTCACGACCACGAGACTCTGGCTCTGTCACCCCTTGGTGTCTGTCCTGCAGCTCACAGAGAATAGTGTGAGAAGACAGCTGAAACTGTGCAGGGAAGTTTTGCTTTGCAGAAAATGGTTTCTAACCAGGCAGAAATGGTCTTCTGTGACCCACTAAGATCATGTATCACGTGGTGAATAAAATCAGGATTCTTTGAAATGATTAACCTAGCACTGGCCCATGTATTGGATAATTAGTGGCTCCCAGCATTTACAGGAGAGGGTTAAGTAGGGATGTCATCCTTGCTCTGAAAACCACAATTACCCTTGACTTCTGATGATTTATGATCTTCTTTGCCACAAAGAAAATCATATTAAAGATCCGAGTCATTCAGGGGCAGCTTTAAACATATATACTGAGCATGTTCAGACCACTTTATGCAGATTGCGTAGGCAGTTCTGCTAGAAGGCACTGCCCATTTCAGGGACATCTGTAGAAAGTCCATTGGAGAGTAGAGAATAGAACCCAATTCTTTTTTTTTTTTTTTTTTTTTTGAGAAATGGCCAAAAACCGTCAACCAGGGTAGATTTCCAAGGCAAAACACCAAATTGCAACCACCAAAACCAGGGCTCAACCGATTCACCAGCCACCCCCACCCAACAAACAGGGACTAAACCCCCCCCCCACCAAAACCACCCAAATTTTTGTTT
>CAUYPK010022248.1:0-12443 GCA_963574355.1 Loris lydekkerianus
ACCTCAGCCTCCCGAGTAGCTGGGACTACAGGCGCCTGCCACAACGCCCGGCTATTTTTTTGTTGCAGTTTGGCCGGGGCTGGGTTTGAACCCGCCACCCTCGGCATATGGGGCTGGCGCCCTACTCACTGAGCCACAGGCGCCGCCCTAGATAAATGTAGTTTTGTAGTTTAAATTTTAAAAATAATTGTGAAGGATAAATAGGAAAAAACTATCTATATGGCTGGACCCTCCTTGCAGGCCACCAGCTGACACCGAGAAGAAGTCAGGATGGCATGGAGAGCAGGTGGAGGGGGGCTTCCTCCCAGTAGGGTGCAGACAGAGTGTTCCTGACTTGCTTAGGGAACAGCAAGAAATGCTTTTGGCCTCCCAGGGACTCATGAATATCAGCGTCTCAGTGCTTGTGACCTTTCCCCAAAACTTAAGGGTTCACATTAACAAAGACGAAGATACTGGACTCTAGTATTGTCACTGCAGCCAATCAGACCAGTTGTGTGATGAGTCTTTGGCCATGTGAGATTATGATAGTAATTATAGCAAGAATGGTAGTTGTGATACGGACAGCTACCTGTTATATCGTACAAAGGAGTGGGAGCAAGTACTGGGTGCTCGGTACCGAGGGTGATTGTAGGCATCAGTGCGGAGACTCTCTGGGCAGGAGGAGAGTGCTGGCGAAGCCAACTTGCTTGTAACTTTCTTCCTTGCCCACCCGAGGCACTCTTATCAATGCTCTTTGTTATTTTGTCTTTCTTTTTCTATTCAAGAGGATATTAATCTTCTCCTTTCTCTGAGAATATTTTTCCTTCACCTTTCCCTTAGATGATATGTATGAGATATAGAGTTTCAATACTATTTCATCATAAAAAAAGCAACCTTACTTTCTTATGCCTAAGCCTATTATCCACCTGCTTTGGAACCCTGCTCTTGATACTGTATGAATTTTTTAGGGCTGCTGTAACAAAAGTACTGCAAACTGGGTGGCTTTTAATAACTGAAATGCATCTTCTCACAGTCTGGATGCCAGAAAGCCCAGAATTGTGATAGTGGCAGAGCTATGCTCCTTCTGAAGATGCCAGAGCAGAGTCTATCCTGTGCTTCTGATGTGGCCAGGAAGCCATGCCGTTCCATAGTTCACAGACACGTCAATTCAGTTTCTGAGATGAAAAAATTGAGAGAGGATTCTGGTATGTATAAGCTTCATCAGTCAGCTTTCTTAGTTAGAAGCGAATGAAATGAACTCTGGCTATTTAAAAAATAAAAATAAAAAATTCTGAGAACCCTATAGGTGCTTATGGAACCAATGGAGGTGCAGAGTCCCAGGTTTGGGAAACAGGAAGAAGCCAAAGGAACACTGTACAGTTCAGAAATAAATGGGGAGGAAGAAAGGGGAGACAGAAAATGAGGAATTGGATTAAGAAAAGAAGGAGGGAGTTAGAGACTAGTGGCTATAGTAAGTAGGACGAAAGGGAGCAGGAGCACATTTATTAGCAGAAAGAAAGAATTAGTATGAAAAGGAAGGTTTTCTCTGATCATGAAGGAATTAAACTAGAAATTAATAACACAAACTATGCAGAAAACACGAAATACTTCATTATATTAATTAGGAAACATGTAAATAACCATGGGTCAAAAGGGAAGTCACAAGGAGTATAAGAAAATATCCTGAATGACAACTAAACGCAACACATTAATTTCTGTGAGATGCTGCTAAAGCAGTGCTTAGAGGCAAATTAATAGTATTAAGTGCTTATATTAGAAAAGTAGAAAGGTCTCAGATCAATAACCTATACTTCTACTTCAACAAATTAAAAAAAATTAAAAATGAGTAAATTAATTCTGAAGCACAAATAAGGAAAGATCTTATAAAGAATAGAATCAATAAGCTCAGCGCCTGCAGCTCAGTGGCTAGGGTGCCAGCCACATACACAGGAGCTGGCGGGTTTGAATCCAGCCCAGGCCTGCCAAACAATAATGACAACTACAACCAAAAAAATAGCCAGGCGTTGTGGCGGGTGCCTATAGTCCCAGCTATTTGGGAGGCTGAGGCAAGAGAATCGCTTAAGCCCGAGAGTTTGAGGTTGCTGGGAGCTGTGATACCACAGCACTCTACTAAAGGTGACATAGTGAGACTCTGTCTCAAAAAAAAAAAAAAAAAAAAAGAAAGAAAAAGAAAAGAAAAAATAGAATCAATAAAATTGAAAACAGAGAAAAATCAATTAAATCACATAATAGTTCTATATATGAGACAGGGTGAGGAACAGCTATATTTGTTTGTATCTGTGGCTGGTGTGTGAGGGGTCTGTGACAAAATGGTGACAGAATACCTGATTCGTTATGTTTTCTTGTGTAACAGGAGGTGGAGTGGTCCACTGAGAGATGCATGAGCCTCTGGAACTGAGGGAGGGACAGGTGGTATTTTAGTGTGTTTCCCGGGGGAATGCAAAATGTAATTATATTAGTTTCCTGTTGCTACAAAAAAATTACTACAAATTGAGTGGCTTAAACAACACAAATTAATTCTCTTACAGTTTTGGAGATGAGAATACAAAATGGGTCTTACTGGGCTAAAACCAAGGTGTCCCAGGGCTGTGCTCCTCCTGGAGGCTCTAAGAGACAAGCTGTTTTCTAGCCTGTTCCACCTGCTAGATGCCACCCATGTTCCTTGGCTCATGGCTCTGACCTTCCTCTCTAGGGCCATCAGTACAGCATCTCATGACATCTCTTTCTCTGATCCCTGCTTCCACCATCGCATCTCCTCTGATGCTGACCCTCCTGTGAAAGTGAGCTTGATGTAGGTTATGTTTATTTCTAAATATTATCCTACACTCCTGCCTCCTCCTTGTGAAGTCCTTTGTGATTACACTGGTCCAGGGAATTGCCCAGGATAATTTCCCTATTTGCAGTTCCTTAACTTCATCATAGCTGCAAACTCCCTTTTACGATGCAAGATAGTGCATTCCCAGGCTTTAGGATTAGGACACCAAATGTCTTTGGGGGCTGTTTTTCCATCAGCATCACAGCTAACCCAGAAGGAGTGAGAGTTGGGAAGAGCACTCAGGCCCAGGCCCAGGTGAGGCTGGAGACCATGAACTCACCGTGGCTTGAATTTGCAATTTAGGACTTGCAGGAAGTGGGATAAAGAAACCAAGTTTGCAGACTGTAGGTCTGGGCCCGGGTTTGGAATTATTCTTTGAGTATAGCATAAGGGAGTAGGGGCTACGGGGAAATGTAATTTGTTTGTTAAATAGTACATGGGGGAAGAAAATGCTTACACAAGGGGGAAGAAATAGAAGTATCAAATTTGGTGAAAGGCATAATTTGGGGATGAGAGACAGTATGATAAATGGATGCTAATAACTCTGAAGAAACATTCTCGATATAGAGGACCTTCTCCTCTGTCATTCCAGTGCACGTCAATTCATCAGACCTGATAGCAGAATTTTCTGATGGCACATCTTTCCTCTGAAGGAAGGCATTCAATCTACTATTGGTACTGGCAGAGGTCTCAGAATACAAAAGGCATCTGTCTTCTGCTGCAGTCATTAATTACAGCTTTTCACTGCATCTAATGGTTTTCATCTATCAGACGTGATCTTGTCACTTGAACGTCTTTACAGAGGTACCATTCACCAAGGATCAAACAGGTCTGTTAGCTCTGTGTGCTGTGAGTAAGAATTTAGTCCAAAAATGTTCATTTATAGGCTATAGAAAAGTTTTTAGTGCCAAAGCAGAGGCCTTGGTGACTGTCGGCCCTGAAGGCAGAGTTTTTGTGCACCAGGAAGACGGTGGTGCAGGGAAGGAGTGGAGAGGAGGGAAGAGGGATGTGGGAGTCAGGGTTGGAGGAAGTAATTAAGTCCCTGGAAAATGGTCCCTAAAATTCATTTAAGAAATAGGAACTTTTCTTTTTCTTCTTCTTTTACTTAGTTATTTTTTCATTTTAGAGGTAGCATGGTAGAGGCTGGGTTTACGTCCTGATGAACTTGGGTGGCCCTCTGTCCCTGCATCCTTGTTGAATGTTAGTCATACTCATCTTACAGTTTCATTATGGCAAGGGTTCTCAACCTTCCTAATGCCATGGCCCATTAATACAGTTCCTGTGGGTCACGACCCCCAGGTCGAGAACCACTGCATTATGGGGACCACTGAGTTAATATTTACAAGTCACTTAGAACAGCATCGGGCATATATGTGTTTATTGAATAAAATGAAAACTTTTATCTCATGATGAAATTCTCCAGGAGCACTTTGCCCATACATCAGAGAAAACTTTGCATTGGCTCAGAAGCAAGAATGACTCATAAATAAATACTTTCCAGCTTTCCCTGGAAGAGAGCTGCTCAGCGGCCTTCATCTGAGTCAGTGTTCTGGGCAGTTCTCTCTCCCTTGTCAATGGTGGCGGATTTATTTCCCCACTCTTTGCCTTGGGATTGCAGAGAGTTGGCCAATTTAAACAACACAGTGGCGGGGGTTGTTGGGCCTCCACCTTGCTGACAAGAGAACCCCATCCACCCAAGGCTCCTTCACCAAGTACTCCCAACGGGGTGGATTAAACAGCATCCATTTCTCGTCTCTGTGTAGAGGATGGACGTTGGAGATGGCCGTGTCAGCGGAGTGGACTCCTTCTGAGGGTTGGCAGACAGTCTGTCCCAGGTCTCTGTCCTGGCCTCAGGTGTTGCTGGCCGTCTTCGGCTTCCTTGGCTTCCTGGTTGCTGCTACCACCTTTCCACCATTTTCCCTCTGACTGTCTCTGCTCACACTTCCCATTTTTATAAGGACCCCGGTCATGCTGAGTTTAGGCTTACCTGAATGGCCTCACTTTAATTTTATCACCTCTGCACAAACCTTATTTCCAAATAAAGTCACATTCTGGGGTCCGTGGGAGCTAGAACCTCAGCCTACTATTTTTTGTGGGGCTGACACAATTCAACCCACTACAGCCATCTGTGACCCATTGTTCTTACAGCAGTGGGTTCTTTGAAAACACAAACCGATCCCTGACCCTGCACCTGCCAGCTGGCTGCTTCTTTCCCGCCCACCTTTCTACCTTCTGTGTGTTCCTCAAACTCATCAACTTCCTGCCCCAGGGTCTTTGGAGTGTTCTCCTCTTCCCAGAAAGCTGTGGCTCCCGATCAGCTCTCAGCTTAAAAGTCATCTCTGCCAGGGACCCCTCTGACCAGCAGGTCCAAAGCAGCCATCTCATCCCTCCCTGTTACACCTCCCTGTCACCGTGCTCTGAAGGGCCCTTGTGAATGCCTGGTGTTTTTCCATTTATTTACTTGTTTTGTTTCTCTCTTCCACCCCACTCTCTCCCTTACAACTCAAGCTCTAGTCTGTTGGTTCATTGTTAGTGCCCTCTAACTAGAGGACAGGCTGGCAGGCAATTGGCCTGCAGTCGGCTTTCACAGCCCGCAGTCGGCCAGCAGTCGACCTGCAGTTGGCCGCAGTCAGCCCGCAGTCGGCCTGCACAGCCCAAAGTCTGTGCGCAGTGTGAGAGGGTGGTCTGGGAAGTATCCAGCAGTGCTTTATACTATTTTCCATAGTATGAGGCCAGAGACTTTCCAGACAGCCCCGTATAGTGGTCAAATGGGTGAATAAGTGTGGGCTCCCTCTGGGCGGACATGTTTTGGCTGATTTAAATGCCAGGAGGGGCTTTGTTCTGGCAGGATCTTGCAGGGCAGAGTTTCTCAGTCTCATCCAGTTGATCATTCTGGCAGGATAATTCTTTGTTTAGAATCAGGAGCCTCCCTGGGCATTGTAGATCCTGGTTTATCAGCATCCCTGACCTTAACCCACTGTAGTCCAGTAGCAAGGTCCTTCCCCAGGTTGGGACAACCCCAAATGTCTTCTAGGCATTCCTACATATCCCAGTGGGGACAAAATCGACATACTGTGGGGTCATCCACAGCTGGGCATGCTTAATTATCTCACCTCCAAGTGGGAGTCTCCCGGCTGCGAGGATTATGACCCCCAGCAGGTGACCCTCTGGGAAGGGAAGGAGCAGAGCCCAGGCAGTGGGCCCGCCAGCCTGACCCAGATCCCAGCTCCAGCTCCAGTGAGAACCAGCCTTTAGATTCTAGGGCTCTGGTTTCCCGGTTCCAGAATGGGGTGTGCATCTCCTGTGGGTGCATACACAGGCCTTGGGGGCCACACCCCCTGGAGCTGGGGTAAGGCAGTGCTCCAAACTCAAGCCGAGGATGGGAAGGGTGGGAGAGGGCCCTGGCAGCTCTCCAAGGAGGGCCTGTGTGCACATCCTATTAACACACTTGCTCTAATTCTCTGTCTTTTGACTGCATAATTTTCTGGCCACACAAAGGCTGACTGTGCTGTGAGCAGCTGCACCTGGGCTGCTGGGGTGTGAGGCTGGGGGGCTGTGGGAAGGGTGGAGGGAGACACAGCCCAGCCCTGCAGCTGGGGGCAGACTGAGCTGCCTCCCTGTATCAGCCCTGATCCTCCAGCAGTACTGAGCCCCCACTCACCCCCAGGGCCCGGGGTCCCCTCCCTCCCTGCCCTGCACATCTTCCCTTTGTGACTTCACCCTTCTTCCCAGACTCTTCCTGGCGGGAGCCAGGGCGGAGGCTGCTGCGGAGGAAAGAGAGCAAAAGATGAACCCCAGGGAAGAGCATCTGATCCTCTTGAAAGGACCTTCTCAAACCGCTCCCCACAAGCCCTCTGTGAGGCCCGAGGGAGCCGTGGGAAATGCCTATTGCTATTTGAGGGCAGCTGCAAGAACAAGGATTTGGGGGAGAACTTTCAAAATGAGAGAAGAAAAGAAGCCTCATTCGAACTTCTCTTAACTTAAAAAAAAAAAAAATTAAAGTCATAGCCCATCTAATTAATTAACTGGGATCTAAGGACATAAGCAAACTTATTGTTAATTAACTTAAATTAATCTTAATTATATTACACTAAAGTGCTTATTATGTCCATTTTCCATGGGGCAGGTGATGGAGGAAGTTGAGTGTGGCTGGAGAGGGGACTGCCCTGGGTGGACAGCGTCCCCTTCTAAGGTCACTCTAGGGGACAAATCTCAACAGGAGTGAAGCGAAGGGGGACATGTCAGGGATTGCATCAGAACTGAGGTGCAAATAGGTTTAGGGTCTCAGCATTAAAAGGGGGCATGGACACCAGGCAGCAGCGGGGGGACCCAGGGAGACCAGGGCTGTCTGTAGGCTGCAGTCTCTGTCACCTATGGGTCCCTGTCTGGCCTCAGCCTGGCCCAGGGCTTTGTGATGCTGCCCCACACGGAGGTGGCCCCTGAAGCCTGGGAGTGCGGCTGAAGACCAGTATTTAAACAAACACCCTGCAGAGACCGGATGTGCCCCCCCATGACCGGGGCCAGCACAAGGCTCCATCAGCTTCCATCACAGAAACTCCCACACAGAGGCTCTAGGAGGGCTGCCGTCCACTTCAGGCGATTTCTGAAATCCTGGGATTCTCTGTTAATTTATTTAATTGTTAATTTGGTATTTTCAGAAAGCTTTCCTGATTATTTTTCTCTTCAATAATAAAATATTGCTGTTCTCCACACATTCCTGAATTCTTTTTAGGGCCAGTTAGCCTGTCATTTAATATGAATCTAGATGGCAGTGGGATAAAGCAAATCTGTGACAGGCAACATGTGAGAGCTGGAGGGGAGTGGTCTCACCACGAAGTGATAGTCATGCCACCGACTCCTTCCCTCACTTCCTCAACAGAAGCCACAGGGATGGAGCTGCACTTCCATGGGCAAGGTTCAGCTGCAGTGATTAACCAGCACCTCAAAGCTGACGACCACACTGCAACAAGTGAAGAGAAATTGATGTAAAAAAAATGTTTCTTTTTTGAGACAGAGTCCTGAGTACAGGGCTATGGAGTCATCACAGCTCATAGCAACCTCCAACTCCTGGGCTCAAGCCATCCTCCTGCCTCAGCCTCCTGAATAGCTGGGACTACAGGTGCCCACCACAACATCCAGCTAGTTTTTCTGTTCTTAGTAGAGACAGAGTCTCACTCTGGCTTAGGCTGATCTTGAACTCATGAACTCAAGCAATCCACCCACCTCGGCCTCCCAGAGTGGTAGGATTACAGGGGCGAGCCACAGTGCCCAGTCATAAAAATTTAATAATGAATATTATGGAAGGCCGGAGTAGGAAACTGTACTTCTGGGCAAGGAGCAGCCTGGTACGGGACACAGGAGCTAAAAGTGAAAACTGAGGTTTGCACGTCCTGCTGAAGCTCAAATCAGTCTGAGCCTAAGCTGTCATTTAGTCACGTGAGGACAGTGAGGACTCAATGGGAGGATGTTTGTGATCCACATGGCATCATGTCTTTCTCAGAGTAGACTATTGAATTTCAGTCAGTCTCTGTTATTATCAAAAAGAATTAACAATACTTACAAGAGTAATTTGTGTTTGAGAAATTACTAAGAGCGATCCTTCATTAAAATCATGGATGATATGCGCTGACGATCTCCTAGAAGGGAGGTGACCACCTGCTGGTGCCTGGAGCTTTGCTCCCTGAGATGTGGTCTGTAGTCACCACACTGACAGCACCTGGGCGCCGTGACATGAAAAGTGCCCAGACCCTGCATCTTAGTGAGACTCCCAGTGGATCTCAGACACATTGGGGCATTGCCCTGGAGTGCTGGAGAGGCTGGGAGTGTTTCCTTGGTTTATACAAACATAGCAGCGTCCCTGCTACGCTAATAAATAAATGCAACGTGTGCCCCCAAAATGTATCCACATTTTAAGAAAGGAAAAACCTGTGTTGAATTTGTAGCATCGAGTCACATTTGACTTCTGCAGTTGCAAGAGGTGCTCAACATCACTTGTGTTCATCTTCTGTTACCAGTATATATTGAGTATTAAAATTTTAATATATTTTTTTTCCTTTTTAAAAATGTGTATACTTTTTTGGTACCCTCTGCACTAAATAAAATATAATGAATCATAGCATAATATGTACAACATATTGTATTTTTTCTGTGCAAAATACACTCCTATGTACAATGTATGCCCATGTTTTTGGCCAATCTTTCAGGAAAACTCCCTCAAGAAAGTAGCCTTGGCTAGGAGAGACACGTCTGGGAAGGGCTGATGCTCCCTGTAAACTGGCAGACCCTCTGCCGTCCTGTAGCTGCTGGCTCTGTGAAGCCTGCCCCTTCCCTCTCTCCAGGGAGCAAGAGACCAAGGTGGCTTGGACCAGGATGGCAGTAGTTAGGGCGTGGCAAGGTCACCTGGGGCTCTCTCCTGAGCGCAGCACACAGGCCCGGGACCTGGGGGTGCTGCCTCCCCAGCCAGGGCGTGATCCCAGCCCAAACTCCTCCTCTGCAGGCTGTGGTTGGTCGCCCCTAGGAGTGCTCCTGGTGTGCCTTGGAGTATCTCCCTCTGCAGGGAACAGGCTCCCCGAATTGTCCCTTCACACCCTAAAGTAACAGGCACCCCTCTCTCTGAATAGGTCTGCCTTTCCCAATCTGTGTCTGCCCTTCTCTCTCCCTTCCTGGATTTCCCTTTTGCAGTCAGAAAGACACTAGGCCACTTTCTGTCTGGTTACTCAGGGGATTCCAGGCTTCATGTACATGTGCACATGTATACTCCTGTGCACACATGCATGATGAACTCCTGTGCAACCTTGCACCTCTAATTGTTGCAAGCTCTGGCAAAGTTGTTAACCTCATTAGAGAAGGTCTAGTTTACAGCCACATATGTTAGCATTACACTGTAATCCTTCCCCTACTGGAACTACTTCAATGTCCAAGGCTGACATTTGCGGGTTTGTGCTGGGGTTTTATGTCTAGCTCGGCCACCTGCCGCCTGCCCCATGGGCTCCTGCCATTCTTGGCACACTTTTCCGCATTCTCACTGAATCTCTAGAGAATACATCATCATTTTTCTTATTCTGTATACACCAACATTTGCTGCTTATGTTTCAGTTTTTCACTTTAATTGCCTGCTGACTCAGTCATGTAAAATTGAAAAAAATGACACATTTACTTGTTTGGATAAAAATGAAGTTTGATCTTTAAACATATGACTCAACTCAGTGGGTGGCAAGGAATCTAAGAGTTTATGGACTAGGGCTTAGTTGAATGAAAATCTTCAATCTCTAAAAATTAATTGTATTTATTTGTTAAAAAATGTATGAGAGGCCTATGGCACCAAATTCCAAAGTTGCAGAAGGGTGTAAGGTGAAGATGAAATCTCATTCCGGCTGTGTTAATCTGCCAGCTGCAGGGCTGACTGTCACAGGATGGCTGAGGACCTGCTGGAACATGTCAGCACAGACAGGCAAATGCCTGGGGACATGGCTCCTGGTAGGCCTGCCTGAGGCCAGAGCGGAGGTGTTGCTGGGCACTTATTTGATGTCAAAGGAATGCTTCATTCATAAAATAAAGGAGAAAAGACTAAAAAGACCCAAGGCCAGTTCTGGGAGCAGGATGAAAAAATTCCCTAGATAGTGTCATTCAGGACACTGTTTTTTAAAAAATGTATCTTAGTGATAGTTTATAAAGCAGTTGAATAAAATCCTCAGCACCTTAAACATTCCTTCATGCCCCAAATGATTTGGGAAAAATATTATAACAATGTATCCAAATAACTAAATGAGCATAAAAGCAGTGTAATTATGTGCAGAGCACTCTCCCTGTGTGGCTGTGCCTGAGCCTCAAACTCAGCTTCAGAGGCCGCCCGTGCCCACCTGCTCTCTAGGTCGGGAGGCTGATGGCACAGAGGGGGTGGCTGGTCCTTGGTCTTGCAGCTGAGAGGCAGGTGACCTCTCAGGCAGGTATGGAGCTCAGGCAACTGACTCTAGTCCCTTCCTCCTAACCACAGTAACTGTCTGGCAAGTGGTAAGGTTCCTTCTGGTACAGAATTGTAGGGCCATCACTGGTGTTTGGGAGGTCACACAGCATGACGGTTACTTGCCTTTAGAGCAAGAAGACTGACTCAGACCTGTGGCTGAGGAAAGTGTATCCACTTCAGGCCAGGGGCATTTTGCAAAGAAGCAGCCAGGCCCTAAAGTTAACCAGCTGTCGTTTGGTCACTAATCGGTTTTGTTCTCTGAGATGGTTTCCATTTCTCCTAAGATCCTCCCTGGCCCTTCTCTTATTTTTGTATCAGCACATCTCAAAATCAGTCTTGGATGTTTTAAAAGTTAAATCTAATTCCCAGCCCTCTGGGGAGTGTGTTCCTTGACATTGGAAAGTCTGCTCGTTACAGTAAGAAGTGGAGATAGAAGGAAACTTCCAGTTGTGTGGTTCCAGAATGGCGAAGAGGGCTCTTCTTGACTGCCCAGTACCGGTCAGCTGGTAGTGGAGGTGCTGGGAGCAAGTTGCAGGTGTGACGATGCATCAACTGGATGCATTTTACCTTTAGCTTTATACAGTAACTCTCTGCTATGGTCTGAGTGCTCCTCACAGGTCACGTGTTGATGCTTCATCACCAATGCGATGGGCTTAAGAGGCGGGGCCTGTAGGGGACGTAGCTCCTGAGAGTGGAGTGAAGACTTTCTAGAAAGGAGGCTTCCCACAGCACAGGATCCTTTTTTAAATGCCCTTTGTCCCTTCTGCCATGTGAGGATGCAGTTTTGTCCCTCTGGAGGATGTGGCATCGAGGTACTCTCTTAGCACTGGAGCCTGCAGGAGCCCTGGCCTTGGACTTCCCCATTTTGGAAATGGAAGACATAAACTATTTTTTTTTATGTTCTCCAGACTCAGGCATCTTGCCAAAGCCCCCCAGATGGACTAGGATGCTCATTTACCTTGAGTGTTGTTTTTTCCGCTTAAGGTTGGTTTATCTGTTACTAATGATATACTCCAGTTTAATTTTTGTTCGAAGTTTCCTGGTGTGTATCTCTCAGCCTTTTGCATTTAGTCCCTTTGTTGCCATATAATTTAGTATGTCTCTAATAAATAGAGGTAGCTGCAAGTTTCAAAAATCCACTCAGGCCTTTGGGTTTTCCACCCCTGTCATTTGCCTTCTGTTTACCCCAGTGCCTCCATGCTGACCTCCTCCCTCCTTCCTTTGGTTTTATTATTATATTTGTTATTATATTTGTCTCCCTTGCTAGTCTGTGAGTCCTATACTCCACTGCCCACCTGTTTGTGCTCACTCTAGAAATTAGCTTTAATATGAAAATCAACTATTTCAAATCCTGAACACTACAAAGGGGTTAGAACCCATCCACCCAGCTATACCTCTCTAATGATATACATGCTAGCTCTATCTTTTTATAAAAAGTTAACCTCCCACGAAATTATTATTATGTGTTATACAGTCAACTTGTATCTAAATCATCTGAATAGTCATCTATACTCCAGGCAGAAAAAAGCAGGCATTGTAATCCTATTCACAGATGCAATAGGCTTTAAACTAATGAAAATAAGAAAAGATAAGGATGGACACTTCATGTTTGTTAAAGGTAATACTAAATATGATGAGATTTCAATTATTATTATTTATGCACCC
>CAUYPK010022249.1:0-12690 GCA_963574355.1 Loris lydekkerianus
AAATGCCTACATACAGTAACTAAGAAAATGCCATGAAGGCTACGCTGAACAGTTTGATGAGAATACTTCAGATTGTATATGAAAGCAGCACATTGTACCCCTTGATTGCACTAATGTACACAGCTATGATTTAACAATAAAAATTAAAAAAAAAACAAAATAAGATAGGTACAGTGTTCATAGGAATTTATTCATATTTTTGTTTTAAACTATAGTCCGGCCTTCCAGTGGTCTGAGGGACAGTGAATTGGCCCCCTGTTTAAAAAGTTTGAGGACGCCTGGCCTAGACATCTGTTTTCCTGAGTATAGATGTGGCCCCATCTGACAAATTTTGACATGTGTCTCTCTTACCGACATTTATTTATAACGGGTGATTTTCTTTGGTTTCCAGTGTGACGGGAGAGTGACTTTCAGTCTACGAGTTAATATATTTTGGGGAGTTTAACTGATTATTTAAATATATAACTTTTTTTTTCCATAGTGGTAAGAATAGAGGCTTTGTTATTTTGGAAATTGATTTAGGTTTCCTTTGTAATAGCTCAGTGTATAATTATTTTTGTAAATACACCACGGACATTTGAAAAGATTATTTTTTGGGCCAGGTGTGGTGAGGTTCCTTGACTTTACTTTCCACAACTGAATCTGTATAATATCTTTTTGGATTTGCAAATATTATTGTTATAATTACTTTTTAAAACCACACATAAGGTTGGGTGCAGTGGCTGGTGTCTATAACCCTAGCACTGTGAGGCTGAGGCTGGTAGATTACTTGAGCTCAGGAGTATGAGACCAGCCTGAGCAAGAGTGAGACCCTGTCTCTACTAAAATTAGAAAACCTAGCCAGGCGTTGTGGCAGGCGTTTGTGGTCCCAGCTGTTAGGAGGCTTAAGCAAGAGGAGCTGGAGGTTGCTGTGAGCTATGATACACCTCCCCAGGGTGGAGGGACAGAGTGAGATCCCATTTCAAAAAAAAAAAAAAAATCTACAAACCACACATAAGTTTAAGTTGGAGTTACCTACAGTGACTACAGTGAACCAGAAGTTTCCTATTTTTGCTCTGAGTTTTGGTGGGGGCTGACGTACATTATGTACTTTGACATACCGTGTGACAAAGACTGATCTTGAACAGAAAAGTGTTAGGGGGAGGCCAGAGTTTGGATTTCACAAGACAGGTGCTCCAAGGCTTGTCCTACGTCCTTTGGAATCGTGCAGTGACTTCTGTGGTGTCCTGCATTTGTTCATGTGGGAAAACATCGGCGTATAACTCCAGTTATTGCAAAAAGTATATAAATCTTATCTTCCGAGATTATCTAATAGTTGATAGGTAAATTTGACCCTTTTTCTTCCCAAGGTGATGCAAATCTTAGGCTCCTTAAGAATTGGAGAACTCGGGGTGGCGCCTGTGGCTCAGTGAGTAGGGCGCCGGACTCATATGCTGAGGGTGGCGGGTTCAAATGCAGCCCCGGCCAAACTGCAACAAAAAAATAGCCGGGCGTTGTGGCGGGCGCCTGTAGTCCCAGCTACACGGGAGGCTGAGGCAAGAGAATTGCTTAAGCCCAAGAGCTGGAGGTTGCTGTGAGCTGTGTGATGCCACGGCACTCTACCAAAGGGCCATAAAGTGAGACCCTGTCTCTATTTAAAAAAAAAAAAAAAAAGAATTGGAGAACTCATTCCCTGTGGGATATCTTTCTGTGTCAAGGTTACGGCCAGTTTAATAAAGGGGCAAGCAAAATCATGATGTGGGATAAAATGCGTTATTCAGGGCGGCCCAGCCCCTGAGAAGGTCTTGAACTACTGTAAACATCTTGATCGCTAATTAGAAAAAGGTGTCTCAGCCCCGAAATCACAGAAATATGTGAACTGAGAGGCTTTCGTTATGGAAATTAAAATCAGAGACACCACGCTGTACATTTCTGATTGCACATTCACATCCTACAATTACAGTGTATGAAATCAATTTTTACCATAGTCGTAAGTAGCAATTAGACACAAACTTTTAAAATTCAAGTGATATTTGTATTAGATGAAATTCCTCCTCCTCCTCTTCTCTCCTCCCTCCCCAGAAAAAGATCTGAATGGAAACTACCTGCTGGGACTCTTTCTTGGTAAACAGTCCTTAAAATAACTCCTTTGTAACTCAGTTCAGCTTGGAGGGGAAGCACTGGGGAAGAAATGAAATCATTTCCATTTAAATGTGGTACCACGTAGGTTCATGGTTTCTAGTCTTAGGAGCTTCCAACATTTTGTCAAGAATTTGATGCCCCAAAGAATGGGGATAAGAAAATGACAGTGTGGTAGAGAAATGGTAGAGGGGGTTGAGGAGCGAAGACCACTTCTTCACCAGAGTGAGTTAAGAAAGGCCTGGAAGCAATGAAAACTCCTAGTGCCCGGATTGTGGTCTCTAGATTCCGTTGCCTGTGAAAGGGACCAAAGCTTCATTGAAAACAGTAGATTTAGGGCGGTGCCCGTGGCTCAGTGGATAGGGCGTCGGTCCCATAGACTGAAGGGGGCAGGTTTGAACCCAGCCCCAGCCAAATGCAACAGTAATACAGCCGGGCGTTGTGGCAGGCGCCTGTAGTCCCAGCTACTCAGAAGGCTGAGGCAAGAGAATCGCTTAGGCCCAAGAGTTGGAGGTTGCTGTGAGCTGTGACGCCAAGGCACTTTACCCATGCTGACATAGTGAGACTCTGTCTTAAAAAAAGCCAAAAACCCCAAAAAACAAAGACGTGATGGACATTTTCCCCAGTTTTATTGCAGTCTAATGGACAAATGAAAGATGTGCCATGTCATGATTTGACATACATATATACAGTTGACCTTTGGGGACAAGGGCACCTATCCTCCATGCAGCCAAAAATCTTTGTATAACTTTTGACCCCCTCCCAAAATGTAACTGCAAACAGCCTATTGTTGACCAGAAGCTTTACCAATGACAGAGTGAACAAACACATACTTGTTTGTTTATTTACTTATTTTTGAGACGGAGTCTTACTCTGTTACCCTCAGTAGAGTGGTGTGGCATCATAGCTCACAGCAACCTCAAACTCTTGGGCTCCAGCGGTTCTCCTGCCTCAGCCTCCTGAGTAGCTGGGACTACAGGTGCCCGTCACAATATACCTGGCTAGTTTTTCTATTTTTAATAGCGATGGGGTCTCGCTCTTGCTCAGGTTGGTGAAAGACATATATTTTATATACAGAGGGTGCCAAAAAAATGCATACACATTTTAATAAAGGAAATAACTATATTACAATTGTAATACTCAATATACACCAATAACAAAAGATGAATAGGAAGAAGCTATGCTTGACTTGTGCAATTACAAGAGGTGCTCAGCGTGGTCACCATCAGCGGCCGGACACTTCCGATTACGGTGAAGCACGGCTTGAGCAACTTGACCGAAGTGTCCACGTGTACCGCTCTGCCTGTCCTTTGAATTTCCTCACGAGGGACTGCCAGCACAGCACGTCACATCCTTTAAGGTCCCCTATGCTCACACCTCCATTGTTGTTGTTTTGGCAAGGTTCTTGAATTTCAAACACCACTTCAAAAGGATTTTGTGCTCCTCAAAGCCCAAGCTGCTTTCTTGACGCCAGCGTTCATTTGATTAACGCCATCTCTTCAGCAAATGCCATGCTACACGTTGCTGCCACAATTCAATTCAACTTCAAAAGGTAATACAGAGACAACAGCTCTTAAAATGAGGATACTATTTTTGGCATCCCTGGTATGTATTATATTCTGTATTCTTACTGTAAAGTAAGCTAGAGAAGACAAAATGTTATTAAGAAAATTCTAAGGCAGAGAAAATATATTGACTTCTGGGTAAGTGGAGGTGGGTCACCATGAAGGTTTCAATCTTGGCTGTCACCTCGTTGAAAAGGCTGAGGAGGAGAAGAGGAAGGGTTGGCCTTGCCGTCTCAGAATTGGCAGAGGAAGAAGAAAACCTGTGTGTAAGTGCCTCTGGTAGTTCAAACCCATGCTGTTCAGGAATTATTAATAGCTGGACTGCGAAATGATCATCACTAGGACCAAATTAGCTAACGTGTCTCCCACCTGACCTCGTTTTCTTTTGTGGCGAGGGCATCAAAGATCTCCACTCTTTGGCCAGGCTCCGTGGCACAAACCTGTAATCCCAACACTCTGGGAGGCTGAGGCAGTTGGGTCACCTGAGCTTAGGAGTTGGAGACCAGCCAGAACAAGAGTGAGACCCCATCTCTACTAAAATTAGAATAGCTAGCTGGGCATGGTAGCAGGCACCTGTAGTCCCAGATACTTGGGAGGCTGAGGCTGGAGGGTCACTTGAGCCCAGGAGTTTGAGATTGCTGTGAGCTATGACTCCATGGCACTGTACCCAGGGCAACAGAGTGAGACTCTGTCTCAATAAATAAATGGGCTCGGCACGTGTAGCACAGTGGTTATGGCGCCATCCACATACACGGAAGGTTCGAGCCCAGCCCGGGCCAGCTAAACAACTGCAACAAAAAATAGCCAGGTGTTGTGGCGGGTGCCTGTAGTCCCAGCTACATGTGAGGCTGAAGCAAGAGAATCACTGAAGCCCAAAAGTTGGAGGTTGCTGTGAGCTGTGACGCCATAGCACTCTACCGAGGGCAACATGGCAAGAGTCTGTCTCAATAAATAAAATAAAATAAAATATAAGAAGGTTCAGGGTCTGGTGTGTGATGTAACATCCCAGGCCTAGGAGCGTCTGAGTCACGTCACTTGGCTGTCAGTCCTCCGCAGGCAGCTGGAAGCCCTATCTTTTCTCTCCAATAGGGCATCCACTTTAAGAAATTGGGACCTAAAATCACTAGAGAACTTTATAAGATTTTAATGTCTAAGAATCCAAATTAGCAGGTCCCTGTCCAGTGGGTATGAAAAACTAATCTGAGTATAATTATCATATAATGTGATACCGGGGGCAGGGACCTGGAGCGGGCTGCTGGGGAGGTGAGTTATTAATGAGAGGGGTCGGGGACCATTAGCTGGCCCCATCAGTCAGAGCTGACTCCACGCAGCTTGGCAGAGCCACTGGGGTGATGACACCTTGAAGGTCCGAGCTGTCACTGAAGGATGACATCCTTACAGTGGGGCCAGGCAGCATAACTGCCTGCAGTCCAGAGGGAAAACCCCATTTAAAATTCAGATTCAGGAGGATCTCAAAGGGAAAATGTTTGTGCCTTGAGTGGGGTGGCCTAGGATGACAGGACGGAAGGCTGCCTGCTTCAGACCTGCCTAAGGGCCCCTCTGGGGAGCTGAGCTGTATATCCACATGGGTCCCAGGGGTGGGGCCACTTCTAATCAGTCATCAATAGGCTTCCAGACAAACAAGTACTTGAGTGTCTACATTCAGCTGGAGCGATTTGCATGGAATCTTGCCACGCCCACTTTTTTCTTAAGTCACTTATTTGGAAAAATGTTTTGTTTTATAGATTCCTTCGACTTAATGACTGTGACCACCTTTTGCATATTTATTTATTTATTTATTATTATTTTTTGAGACAGAGTCTCACTATGTCAGCCTCGGTAGAGTGCTGTGGCATCACAGCTCACAGCAACCTCCAACTCTTGGGCTTAAGTGATTCTCTTGCCTCAGTCTCCCAAGTAGCTGGGACGACAGGCACCTGCCATATGCGTGGATTTTTTTTGTTGCACTTGTCATTGTTGTTTAGCATGCCCAGGCCGTTGTTTAGTTGTCATTGTTGTCATTGTTGTTTAGCATGCCCAGGCCGGGTTTGAACCTGCCAGCCTCAGTGGCTGAGCTCCGGGTGCTGCCCCTATTTACATACTTATGACGTGAGGTAGGCTGCTGTATACCAATGCTGTATACCAATAAACACAGTAGAAAACCAGTATGAAAACCCCCAAAGGTAAACAAACAATGGGGGGTTAGAAATGAGCTCCAGCAAGAATCTCAGAAGCTCCACAGGCTTTTTTGGCAAGAACCACTCTCAGTGCAGCCCTGGGATATTTGGAATATAGGTCACTATGAAAGTTTTGAGAAGGACTACATTATGATCTGTTATTTCAATTCCAAAAACCACAGTGGGCGGCATCCCTCTGACTCACCCGCCCAGTTTTCAACTTGCTTGGCTGATTTGTGTTGCTGGGAGGGCTTCATTTGTTTCTGTCGCATGGGTTTGACATTTCTTGATTTTTGTGTCTCTCAAAACTTTCCCATTGACCGCGTGTTGACACTCATTCTTGTGAAGAAATCCTTGGGTTTTTGTTAAAAAGCGTCCTGGTCTGAGATAAAACACTGGAAACTGGGTACCATAAACAACAGACATTTCTCGGAGTTTTAGAGGGTAGAAGTCCCAGGGCAAGCCGTTTTGCGATGCCTTCGCGTTGTGGAAGAGGCTGGTTAGACCCCTGTGGCCCTGGTGTAAGGGCTTAATTCCCAACCCCAAAGCACTCACGTTCACAGCCTCGTTCTGAGCAGCTCTACACTCAGGATCTCGTCACTCACCAAGGCTTCTCCATCTAATACCATCACTTTGGAGATTAGCATTTCTTTTTTTTTTTTTTTTTAAATTTCAGAATAGTTTGGGGACACACACATTTTGGTTACATAGTTTGCTTTTGTACATTTTGAGTTGAAGTTATCAATACACTCTTCACCCACAAAGCCTGTATTCTACAAAGTACAAAGCCTGTACTTTGCACCTGACAGGTCTCCTGAGAGCTGTGAACTTACTCACCCCTCCCCTCTACTTGGATTCTGTTGAGCTTTGCTTGCACTTGGGCACGTTAGGAGTTGACTGACCAGTTCCAGTTGAGCACACGTGGTGGTTGTCTCTCTGTTCTTGCCATGTTTCACTCAGAAGAGTAGTCTCCAGTTCTACCCAGGTTGTTGTAAAAGATACTAGATCACCATTAAAAAAATTTTTTTTTAGAGACAGAGTCTCACTTTATTGCCCTCAGTAGAGTGCTGTGGCGTCACGGCTCACAGCAACCTCAAACTCTTGGGTTAGGTGATTGTCTTGCCTCAGCCTCCCAAGTAGCTGAGACTACAGGTGCCCAGCTGTTTTTTGTTGCAGTTTGGCTGGGGTCAGGTTCGAACCCACCACCCTCGGTGTATGGGGCCAGCACCCTATTCACTGAGCCACAGGCACCACCCCGTCACCATCTTTTTTTAATGGATGAACAGTATGTCTTCCATGCTATACATATGCCACATTTTATTAATTCTTTTATGCACTGACAGGCACTTGGGTTGTTTGCACATCCTCGTGAATGTGAATTGTGTGGCTATAAACTTTTGAGTGCAGGTGTCACAAATGTCCAGACCATAGCAAAAATCATGGAGATTTTTTATTATGGCCTTTATCAACAGACCCTCGGCAGGGCGTGATGGGTCAAACCTGCAATCCCAGCACTCTGGGAGGCCGAGGCAGGGGAATTGCTCAAGCTCAGATGTTTGAGACCAGCCTCAGCAAGAGCCAGATCCCATCTCTAAAAATAACCGGGTGTTGTGGCAGGCAACTGTAGTCCCAGCTACTTGGGAGGCTGAGGCAAGAGAATCACTTGTGCCCAAGAGTTTGAGGTTGCTGTGAGCTGTGACGCCACATCACTCTACCCAGGGTGACAGAGAGAGACTCTGTCTCAAAAATAAACAAACAAAATATGTGCTTGCTGACTCTGTTATTGGTAAAGCGGGTACCTGTAGTCCCAGCTACTTGGGAGGCTGAGGAAGAGAATTGATTGAGCCCAAGAGTTTGAGGTTGCTGTGAGCTATGATGACACGGCACTCTACCCAGGGCGACAAAATGAGACTGTCTCAAAAATAAATAAATAAAAAGTAAAAAATAAACAAACCTCTCACCTCTGGGGCAGAGTTCCTGCCTTCCTTTGGTGCTTTGGCTTTGGGCCCTGTCTATCCAGGCAAACATTCATTAAGTGCCCACTGTACGCTCTGTTCCAGTGGACAATCTGGTTTTTGGCCCCAAACCTTGGCTCACACCTCCCCTCCCTTCTTCACCTTTCCCCTTCCCACCAAAGAGACTTCTTGGCATGGAACAGCAAACCAGCTGGACAAGTGATTTGAGTGCTGCACTGGAGTGAGGGGGACTCAGAACTATTTCAGGGGGTCCTCGGAGCTTTGGGGGGCATAGCAATGCCTTCCTTTCGTGCACTGCTGGTTTCTCTCTGTTCTCCATCACTCGAGAGCCAGAGTGTCACCACAGTAGCACCCACAGTCCAGTCCTGTGGGTCAGAAACTTCTGTTTGATTCCCTTAGAAGGGAACAGTCTGCCCAAATTAGGGCTTTATTTTTAAAACTGAATGGCATATATTTAATTAAAAAAAATAAGATGTCAAAATGTACGCTGTTGCCACTTGGTATATCTACGTATTCCTCTTCCGTGTCTGTCTCTAATAGAGGGAATTTCGCACATGTCTGCAAGCTGAGCAAATAGCATGATGAACCCACGTTATCAGCTTGCAGCCAGTTTGGTTCCATCAGTCCCCTCCTCCCACTGGCTGATTTGGAAACACTCCCAGACATCACATCGTCTCATCTGTAAATATTTCAGTATGTATTTCTAAAAAATAAGAACTAGTAAAAAAAAAAAAAAAAAAAAAAAATCCACAGCCCCCTTCCCCCTGTAATTCCTTAATAGGAAATACCTCCTCAGGACGTGCTCAGAGACTTGAGAGACTTGAGAGCCTTGCGGGCTGCCCGTTACAATCCATTTCCAGACAGGGTCCCGGCGTGGTGACCGGCAAGCCCCTTTGTTTCTGTGTCACCCATTCCTGGGTGTTCATCAGGTCTTTCTCGAATGGTCAACCCACCTGCTGAATATTAGCAAAGATGCTTAGATGTCATGAACTGACTTTCAGTGAAAATTTAAAATAGTTTTATCCATTTGTGCACATGGTTAAGGATAGAAAATTGCTTCTAAGGGAAACAGCCTCCTGCCTCTTTCTCTCCCTCTCAGTCAGTTTATGCTATTTTCTGTTTTTCTGTGTTTGTGTCTGCAGCTGTACTTAGTACACTTGATCTCTACTCTGCAGACGCTATCGACAGACTCAGCCAGCTTGCCGCCCAGGCCTTAGAACATGTGTGCAAGCCAGTGGCCGGAAACAAGGGTTTAGAGGCGCAGCTCCTGCTTATAGACCGGGCACCTTGCTTTCTTCCTTTCCTTTCAACAGACCATCCAGGCATTGGCCTGTGAACTTAATGTGCCCCATACAGCCCAGTCCCTTATATATACTACTGTTACCGAGCTCTCCCACACTCTCCCCCAACCCCCACTGTTCATCCCTGCCTTGTGCGACCTGCCTTTATGATACCTAACCCACCAAACACCATAGCTTAGCCAGCTGACCTGAACATGCTCAGAACACTTACCCCAGCCTACAGTTGGGCAAAATCATCTAACACAAAGCTTGTTTTTAAAAGAATTGTCCATCCTGGCTCGGCACCTGTGGCACAGTGGTTACAGTGCCAGTCACATGCACTGAAGTTGGTGGGTTTGAACCTGGCCCAGGCCAGCTAAACAACAATGCCAACTGCAACAAAAAATAGCCGGGTGTTGTGGCAGGCACCTGTAGACCCAGCTACTTGGGAGGCCGAGGCAAGAGAATCACTTAAGCCCAAGAGTTTGAGATTCTTGTGAGCTATGACACCACAGCACTCTATCCAGGGCGACATAGTGGAACTCTTGTCAAAAAAAAAAAAAAAAAAAAAATTCAGAGGGGGGTGCAAACATTTTGGCTGCATTTTTTTCTGCACCATTTAAGTCAAAGTTATAAGTGTGCCCATGACCCAGACAGTGAGCATTGTACCTGTTAGTTGTGAATTACCCCCTTCTAATGCCCCCTCCCACCTGCTTAGTTTCTATTTAGTTTACTACAAAGCCTATTTTATAATAGAGTGTTGACTATCATATGTCATTTATTGAATACTGTCCTGACAGTGAAAAATGGTTGTATGGGCGAAGTATGGTTCCTAATGAATGCATATCTCTTTCAGAACATCATAATGTCAAAAATTGTAGTGTCGAGGACTGTCTGGATAAACTTTTATCCTTACCTCCATGACGTTAGTACTATCATTACTCATGCTCTGTAGATGAGGAAACCGAAGCAGGCAGCTTGTCCAGGGAGGATTGAAACTCCAGAGCCTGAAATCTGACCTGGCAGCCTCCTAAGGCCACAGCTCCTGTGAAGGAGCCTCTTTCCTACAACCTCAGTCCTTTCCAGAAAGATCACTCCTGTCCCTGTCCCCTTCAGGCCCAGGAGTGATGACATCTTCCAGTGCTGCAGGCTCTAAATATTCCACGACCTTCTGTTAATTCCTGTAACCCAGTCCATCTGTGTAAACAGTGTCTTTTTCTTTTTTGAGACAGTGTCTCACTTTGTCACTATGTCACCCTCGTCAGAGTGCTGTGGCATTACAGCTCACAGCAACTTCAAACTCTTGGGCTTACATGCTTCTTCTGCCTCAGCCTCCCAACTAGCTGGGACTATAGGTGCCCACCACAATGCCTGGTTAGTTTTTCTATTTTTAGCAGAGACAGGGTCTCACTTTTGCTCAGGCTGGTCTTAAGCTCCTGAGCTCGAGAGGAACACCCACCAGGGCCTCCCAGAGTGCTAGGATTACAGGTGTGAGCCACTGTACCTGGACCCTAGGCTGATGTTGAACTCCTGGGCTAGAGAAATCCTCCAACCTCTCCTCCCAAAGTGCTGAGATTTAGGCAGTGTGAGCCACCACTCTCCGCTGTATATTTTAGTTTGGTATTAAATATGCCCATATTTTTAAAAAGCACATGCATTATAATGTTGTTATAATTATCCTATTATTCATTTTGCCATTTTTATCTGTTACTGATTCCTTTCCTAGTAGTAACACAGTTGATCTAAGCAATAATTGATTTAGCTTTCTAAAACGGTGTCACGTACCTTTAAGTCCTTGTTTTACCCATTTTGGGGTGTTTTGAAAACCAGTGACGATCCCCTTGTGGTTCACACTGGTGCTGCCAGGTTGGGCCTCCTTGTTGGGTTTTAATTGTCATCATAGAGTAAAAGAGTGTTCTCCAGAGTTTAAACAAGTGGTCTATGGTGAAGACGGTGTCTCTGAAAGAGTTACCATGACAACCTCTCTCTTCAAGGTAAGAATTTGAGATTTATCAAAACAAAGGGCTTGGCTTTGCATCACCCTGGTCACCATGGAAGTGTTCACCACAGCAGTCTTTGCTCCTGGATGCTATTCTCCCTGAGATGTGGGGGCTCTGCTCAGGACTGGGGGGCTACCTCCTTGCATCTTGGACTCGGACCAGAAGCCTGGTCTCCGTGAAGCCAGCTCTGTCTTCCCTAAATAGACCAGTTCTCTGTGGGCTGAAAATGGCTCCTCACCACATAGTTACTGTTTCTTCTCGGAATATAAGCTTTAAGATTTGGAAAGACAATTGTATGCACTGTTTTTTGTTTTGTTTTGCCCTCTGCTCAGCATCCCTCTTCTCGGGTAACAGTATTTCACTTTTGGTGGACTGGTTCATTGATTAGTCAATAAATGTTGCCAGGACAACTGGGTAGAAATTATAAAGCCAGAAAAGCAGCTGCAGGGCGGAGTCTGAGAGCCGAGCTGAAGCAGCACAGCTGACCTCGCTGCTCAGCCTTCCCTGATGCTCTAGTTTAGGTTTCTCCACGACTATGAGGATGTTCGTCTCAAAGGACTTTGGGGGACGCAGTCCCACAGGGACAATAAATAGTGTTAGAACAAAAGTTACTTTGATGTTGCTTTGCTTTGATTGTCTTAGATATTTTGTTAGGGTAAAGGTTGCTGTTACTGCTCTCCATATTGTTAGGGTGAAGGTTAATTTTCTGTTTAACCATGTTCCATTGTTACAGGGGAGACCACTGAGGTGATGTTTTCTGTCCGAGGAAGTTAAAATTTTCCACGTTTGTGTCCTTGTATTTAATTATGAAAATTATTAGAATTGTAGCTGAGGCAGAGCAGAATTGAGAGGCCACTTTCGCTGTTCTCCAGAACTGCGGGCCGTCCGACAGTAAAGCTCAGTGGGCTTATCCCCGTCTCTGCATCCGTTGACAGTGACAGGAGGCTGGATCCCCGTCGTCAGGTAACAATTCCAGCTCTGCTTTCATGTTATTCACAAAAGTCAAGCTAGATCAAAAATCCAAATGTAGGGCAGTGCCTGTGGCTCAAAGGAGTAGGGCGCTGGTCCCATATGTCGGAGGTGGCGGGTTCAAACCCAGCCCCAGCCAAAAACTGCCAAAAAAAAAAAAATCCAAAAGTAGAAAAAGAATTGCTAACGTAGAAGAAAATATAGGCAGGTGTTCTCATAATCTGAGAGATCGATGGAAACCTAGCAGAAGTGTGAAGAGGGCAGCTTGGATTTTATTTTTATTTTATTTTATTTTATTTTATTTTATTTTATTTTATTTTATTTTATTTTTTTATTGTTAAATCATAGCTATGTACATTGGTGCAATCGCCTGTACCCATTCTAAGATGCACCATAGATGTGGCCCCACCCATTACCCTCCCTCCACCAAAACCTCCCCTTGTTTTTTTGTTTTTTTTTTTTGTGACAGTCTCACTATGTCGCCATCGGTAGAGTATGGTGATGTCAGAGCTCACAGCAACCTCAAACCTCAAACTCTTGGGCTTAAGTGATTCTTTTGCCTCTGCCTCCCAAGTAGCTGGGACTACAGGTGCCCACCACAATGC
>CAUYPK010022252.1:0-12560 GCA_963574355.1 Loris lydekkerianus
GAAGAAGACAGGTGCACAGCCTACAGACATATGAAAAAATGCTCATCATCTTTAATCATCAGAGAAATGCAAATCAAAACTACTTTGAGATATCATCTAACTCCAGTAAGATTAGCCCATATCACAAAATCCCAAGACCAGAGATGTCGGGTTGGATGTGGAGAAAAGGGAACACATCTACGCTGCTGGTGGGAATGCAAATTAATACATTCCTTTTGGAAAGATGTTTGGAGAACACTTAGAGATCTAAAACTATTTTTAGATCTCTGTCATTCAATCCTATAATTCCTCTACTAGGCATATACCCAGAAGACTAAAAATCACATCATAACAAAGATATTTGTACCAGAATATTTATCGCAGACCAATTCATAATTGCTAAGTCATGGAAAAAGCCAATGTATCAATTCGTGCCCATCGATCCACAAATGGATTAATAAATTGTGGTATATGTACACCATGGAATATTATGCAGCCTTAAAGAAAGATGGAGACTTTACCTCTTTCATTTTTACGAGGATAGAGCTGGAACATATTCTCCTTAGTAAAGTATCTCAAGAATGAAAGATAAAGTATCCAATGTACTCAGCCCTACTATGAAACTAATTTATAGCTTTCATATGAAAGCTATAACCCAACTATAACCTAAGAATATGGGGGAAAGGGGAAAGGGAGGGGAGGGGAGGGGAGAGGATGGGTGGAGGGACGGTAATTTGTGGGACCACATCTATGGTGCATCTTACAAGGGTACACGTGAAACTTACTAAATGTAGAATAAAAAAGTCTTAACACAATAACTAAGAAAAAGCCAGGAAGGCTATGTTAACCATTGTGATGAAAATTTGTCAAATGATATATAAAACCAGTGTATGGTGAAAAAATAAATAAATAAAAATAAAATAAAAAGAGAAAAATACATCCTAAAATTCATGCAGAATCTCAACGGACCCTGGATATTCAAAATAATTTTGAAAAAGAACAATGAAGAACTCACACTTCCTAGTTTCTGAACATACCACAAAGCTGTTATATAATAATTAAAACTGTGTAATACTGGCATAAAGACAAAGACCAATAGAATAGGATAGATTCCAGAAATAAATTATTTCTGAGAAGGATGCTAAGACCATTCAATAGAACTGTCTTTTCAACAAATGGTGCTGGCTGGGAAAACTGAGTATTCACATGCAAAAGAATGAAGTTGGTACCCTTTTGTTGTACCATGAACAAAAATTAACTAAAAATGGATCAAAGACCCAAATATAAGACCTAAACTGATAAAAGTCTAATAAGAAACATAGGGAAAAACTTCATAACATTGGATTCGGCAGTGACTTCTTGTATATGACACCAAAGGCACAGGCAACAAAAGAAAAAAAAAACAAAAAACAGGCAAATAAGAATTTAAAATTTTGTGTATCAAAAAAAAAAAATCAACCAAATAAAAAGGCAACCCACAAAATGGGAGAAAACATTTACAAATATTATATTTGATAGGGATTAGCATCTAGAATATATAGAACTTCTAAAAGTAAATAACAAACCTGATTGAAAATGGGCAAAGGACTTGGATAGACTTTTCTACAAAGAAGATGTACAAATAGACAATAGTACATGAAAATACACTCATCACTAATCACTAGAAAAATGCAAGTCAACACTACCAGGAGATACCACGTCAACATATTCAGATGACTACTACATAAATTGAAAACAACCAATGCCAGTGAGAACATGGAGAAATTGGAATTCTTGTGCACTGCTTGATTGGAAATGTAAAAATGTTACAGCCTTGGTGGAAAACAGTTTGGTGGTTTCTCAAAAAATTAAAAATAGAATTCTCATATGATCTAGCAATTCCACTTCTGGGTATATACAAAAAAAAAAAAAAATTAAAAGCACAGTTTTAGAGAGTTGTATACCAATGTTCACAGTGGCCTGATTTGCACCAGCTAAAACTTGGAGGCAAACCAAGTGTCTGTAGATGGATGGACAGTTGGGTAAAATGGGGTGTATATACATTCAATGGAATATTATTCAGCTTTAAAAAGAGGAAATTCTATCTTTCATGTGTCTTAGACCATGCACCTGTCTTCTTCAGAGAAGCTTGTGTTCTATCAAGTATAGAACATAAATGTCTTAACACAATAATTAAGCAAATGAGGTGAAAGCTATATTAATTAGTTTGATGTAAGCATTCCAAATTGTATAAATAATCAACACATTGTACCTCACAAATGCATAAATGTATTCATGATCCATGTGTATATGACTTAATAGAAGGAAAAAAAAATAAAAAGAGGAAATTATGACACATACCATGGCATGGATAACCTTGAGGAATTATGCTAAGTGAAAACAGAGCAGTCACAAAAAGGCAAACACCCTATGATTCTATTTACATGAGGTACTTGAAGTAGTCAAAATTATAGAGATGGAGTAGAATGGGGATCAGTTGGCTCATGCCTATAGTCTTAGCATTCTAGGGGGCTGAGACAGGAGGACTATTTGAGCTCAGGAGCTCAAGACCAGTCTGAGCAAGAGCTAGACCCCCTCCCACCCCGATTGCTCCTAAAAATAAAAATATCAGCCAGGCACTATGGTGGGTACCTGTAGTTCAGCTACTCAGGAAGCCAGAGTAACAGAGTAAGACTCTGACTCAAAAAAAAAAAAAAAAAAAAAAAAGGAAAAGAAAAAGTAGAATGGTAGTTTCTAAGGGATGGGGAAGGGATTAGGGAGTTATTGTTTAATGGATACAGAGTTTTGTATTGCAAATGAAAGTGTTACGGAGATTGATGGTAGTGATCATTATGAATGAATTTTCACCACTGAATTGTATACTAGAAGTTATTACATGGAGGTAAATTTTATATTAATTTTACCACAATAAAGAAACTTGAGAACAAAAACAAATTTCCCAGAAGTTAAATTAAAAAAAAAAAAAATCTAGATAACTTTCAGTTTGGTCATGACTTTTTAGATAGGACACTCAAAGCCTGATTTATGAAAGAAAGAACTGATAAACTGGGCTTTGTATAAAATTTCTTTTTCACAAAACATACTACTAAGAAAATGAAAAGACAAGCCATAAAATTGGGGAAAATATTTGCAAAAGACATGTCTGCAAAGGACTGTTATCTAAAGTATACAAAGACCTTTTAAACTTAACAAGAAAACAATCTAACTAAAAAATGGGCCAAAGAGGGTGGCACCTGTGGCTCAGTGAGTAGGGTGCTGGCCCCACATACTAAGGGTGACAGGTTCGATCCCAGCCCCGGCCAAACTGCAACAAAATATAGCCGGGTGTTGTGGCTGGTGCCTGTAGTCCCAGCTACTTGGGAGGCTGAAGCAGGAGAATCTCCTAAGCCCAGGAGTTGGAAGTTGCTGTGCGCTGTGTGACGCCATGGTACTCTACCAATGGGGATAAAGTGAGACTCTGTCTCTTAAAAAAAAAAAAAAAAAAAAAAAAAAAAAAGAAAGGGCGAAAGACTTTACAGACATCTTATCAATGAAGACATACAGATGGAAACCTAATATATGAAAAGATGCTCTACATCTTATGTCATTAGAGAAACAAAAATATGATACCTTTACACACTTAAGAATAGCCAAAATTCAGAACTAGTAACACCAAATGCTGGCCAGTATGTGGTGCAACAGGAACTCTTTTCTGTTGCTAGTGGGAATGCAAAATGGTGCAGATGTTTTGGAAAACAGTTTGGTGGTTTCCTATAAAACTAAACATACTCTTACTATATAATCCAGCAATGACATCCTTGGTATTTACTCAAAGGAGTTTAAAATATATGTTCACATGAAAATCTGAACATGGATATTTATAGCAGCTTTATCTATGATGGCTGAAAATGGAAGCAAGCAACCAAGATGTCCTGTAGTAGGTGAGTGAAAAAATAACTGTGGTACATCCATACAATGAAATACTTACTATTCAGTGCTAAAAAGAAATGAGCTATTAAACCATGACAAAACATGGAGGAAATTTCAATGCACACTACCATGTGAAATAAGGCAATCTGAAGAGGCTATGTACTATATGATTCCAAGTATATTGCATTCTAGGAAAGGCAAAACTATGAACAGAGCAAAAATTTTAGTGGTTTCGAGGGTTTGGGGGAATGAGGAATGAATAGGCAGTGCACAGAGTATTTTTATGGCAGTTGAAATGTAAAAATATATGTAAATATAAAGTATCTGTATGATTCTATAATGGTAGAAATAAGTCACATGTTTGTATAAACCAACAGAATGTACAAACCAAGAGTAAGCCCTGATATAAACTATGTACTTTGAATGATAATGATGTGTAAACAGAGATTTATCAATTGTAATAAATGTACCACTCTGGTAAGGGGATGCTAATAATGGGGGAGGCATGAGTTGATGGGATGTGTCTGTAAATATCCTCTGATATTTGCTGTGAATCTAAAACTTCTTTAAAAGTATAGTCTTTGAATTACACACACAGAATTATATATAGATATGATGTTTTTTTCCTTGCAGTTTTGGCTGGGGCTGGGTTTGAATTTGCCACCTCCGTTATATGGGGCTGGTGCCCTACTCCTTTGAGCCACAGGCGCAGCCCCAGAATCACATATTTTGTACAGAACAAACACATATACAAACTATAAACTAGAAAACACTTTAAACTGTTTATTAAATCTGCTCTTTGTTCTTTGAAGAATAAAAAAAAAATAAATAAATAAATAAATAAACTAGAAAACACTGACAATGGTTACCTATGAGGGTAAGGGGGATTAGGATAGAAGATATGGAAAGGAACAACACTTCTTTCAATAGATCCTCTGTATAGTTTTGATTTTTGGAAGTGTGTTAATTATATGTATTCAAAAAATAAAGTTAACTCAAGAATATTTTTTCCACTTTTGGAATGGTGAAATGAACACCTTGGTATAACCACTCCCTTAAAAGCAATGATAAAACTGGACAAAATTGCCAAAAACCACTGTTTAAGAACTCTGGAGTTAACCAAGGGCATCTAAAAATCAAAAAATGCTTAGCCTTTATAAGAACAGGGTCTGTTGCAATTTAACTTAGGGCGGCCTTCTCCCTCCTACGCAAGCTCAGTGGCATAGTAGCCTGGGGACTAGCAGCCTCACTGACAATAAAGATGGCTCACCTGATCTTGAGCTCCATAGAAAATCTCGTATACTATGTCAAGAAATAGTGACCTCAGTGGCAAACAATTGGGAGAGGTGAACATAACAGCAACTGAATGTTTAGTACTGGTCAGGACAAGCAATAGATTAACAAAAAATTTAAAAGAGATTCCTACAGAACTGGAAGATTGTACATGCTCTCAGGAGAGATCAGAGAGGTTTCCTGTTATCTACTTATCCCTGGGGCTGACTGTGAGATGTTGTGCAAGCAGACAGTAAAAGACATGGCAGAGTTATAAAGTACCTAAACTTTGTATGTCTTAACCCACACATAAATCCCCTAAGCAAAGAGTGGCTTAAGATACTTAAACAAAGCCTCTGACTAATCATAGCTCAACCACTAGGCTATGCTGATCTAGGGATGACAACAATGAAGCCAGGCTTACAAAACACACACACACTAACTGAATAGAGACACCAGTGGCCACACACTGCTGAGAAAGACTATAGAATCTGAGCAGGGAGGGAAAGGGGAAAAAGGCGTAGGGGGGGAAGCAATGTGCTTTTACCTAATGGACACAATGTAAGGGTGTACAGCACACCTCCTAGGTGAGGGGCACAACTGCAACAGGGACCTTATCTAATAAACACAAACATTGTAACCTAATTGTTTGTACCCTCATATTATTCTGAAATTAAAAAAAAAAAGACTGTAGAATCAATTGCAGACAAAGTATAAAGCAGTGAACAAGGCTTGGCGTCCTTAGCACAGTGGTTACAGCACCAGCCACATACACTGAGGCTGGTGGGTTTGAGCCTGGCCTGGGCCAGCTAAACAACAACAACCATAACAAAAATACAAAAAAACAAACAAACAAGAAAATAGCTGGGTGTTGTGGCAGGCACCTGTAGTCCCAGCTACTTGGGAGGCAGAGTTTGAGGTTGCTGTGAGCTGTGATGCCACAGCACTCTACCGAGGGCAACATAGTAAGACTCTGTCTCAAAACAAACAAACAAACAAAAGACAGTGAAAAAATACACAAATTAGCAAAAATAATCACTTTGCAGTAGAGTTCCTACAAATATTGCTTAAAATGTCTGTTTTTAACAGAGAAATTATGGGACATACAAAGAAACAGAAGAGTGACCTTTAAACAAGAATAAACAGCAGCACATAGAAGTTATCTCAGGGGGGCCCACATGCAGCCTTGGTAAGATAAGATTTAAAAAGGGCATTATAAATAATGTTCAAAGAACTAAAGGAGACCACATTTAGAGAATAAAAGAAAAGTGTGATGACGAAGTCTCATCAAATAGAGAATATCAACAAAGAAATTCTGGAGTTGTGAAGTACAATAACTTAGATGAAAGATTCGCTAATGGGGCTAAACAGCTAATTTTAGATGTCAGAAGAAGGAATCAATGAACTTGAACACAAATCATTATGATCACTCAGTCTCAAAATAGAAAGAAAAACAATGAAGAAAAATGAACAGGGTCTCAGAGACCTATGAAATACCATGAAAAAGTATGTGTCACAATGTGGAATTGTAACATATCTGGAACATATCTATTCACCACAGAGAATGCAGTAAATGAAGAACAAAAGAGATATGATACATGTAGAAAACAGGTAGCAATATGGCAAATATAAATCCAACCATATTAATGATTATGTAAATGGATTAAACGCTCAGTAAAGAGGCAGAGATTGCCAGGTTGCCTAAAAAACAGGATCCAAGTATATGCTATCTACAACAGACATACTGTAGTTTCAAAGACAGGTTGGGAGTAAAAGGATAAAGCTGATTTGCAAACAACAAATATAAGAAAGCTGGAGTGGCTATGCTAAAACAAAACAGACTTTAAAAACAAACCATAGCACTAAAGACATTGAGAGGCATTTTATAATAACAAAGAGTAAATTTGACAGGAAGAAATAAACATTATAAATAAAAATTACATATGCAGCTAACAACAGAGCCCTAAAATATAGTATATGAAATAAAACTGTTAGAACTAAAGTGAGAAATCAACAATTTAATAGCAATAGACAATCCAACAATAACAGTATTAAGTCTTTTATATCCTTGTTGATGTTCTGTTTTGTTGTTATGCCAATTATCAAGAGGGAGGTATTAAATTATTACCCAACTACTATTGTCAAATGTGATGGTGGAGGGTAAGGCTATGTGGCACTCTGCTTAGCACCCTTCCCAGTTCTGGTGTCAGGAAGATGCATGTGGACCTGAGTTTTTTCAGAAACAATGGAACTCAGAAGACAGATAACATATTTAAAATGCTCAAAGTAAAAAAATGTCAGGCAAAAATCCTATAGCCAGAAAATCTATCTTTCAAAAAGAAGGTTAAAAAAAGATATTCCCAGATAAACAAAAATAGAATTCCTTGTTACCAGACTCAATTTATAGGAACAAGTGGAAGACATTTTTCATGAAGAAAGCCAATGACACCAGACAATAAGTCAAGTTTGCACACATAAGAAAGTGAAGAGCACCTATAAAAGTAATTATAAAAGACAATATGAATGCATATTTCCCCCTTTCCTCTCCTAACTGAATTGAAAAGCAATTGTATAAAACAACATGCATGTAATTGTATTGCTGGGTGTATACCTCATATAAATGTAATATATTTGCCAATACCAACTCAAAGGAGGTAAACAGGTAAATAGCTGTACTAAAGAAATGCTTCCAGCTGGTAACTTGAATCTACTGATATGAAAAAAAAATGAAGAGGATCAAAAACGTGATATAAGGAGGTTAATAAAATAAATGCTATAAATATATGCTTGCTGTCCTTTCACCTGCTTTAAAGACATATAATTACATAAAGTAATAATTATAATAACATATTATTTGGTTTATAACATGCAAAGATATAATAGTTATAATAATATTACAAAAAAGGGGCAAAATGGAACAAAACTTATAGGAATAACTTTTTTATATCTGACTAGGATTAAGATAGCATAAATTCTAAAGTTGATTTTGATAAGATATATATTGTAAGCCATAGAGCACCCACTAAGGAAATAAAATAGCAAAGAATCATTCAAAAGATTAAAATTAATATTAAAAAATAATCATTTAATGCAAAAGAGAGCAGTAAAGGATAGAAGAAATACATAGCATAACTAAAATTATAGATGAAAATCTAACTGTATCAATAATAATACTAAAAGTGAATAAATTAGAACCCAGAAATAAATTTACATACTTAATAGCAAATTAATTTTTGGCAAAGGTACCAGGAATATAATATTGAGGAGAGAATGGCCTCTTCAATAAATTGTACTGGGAAAATTGGATATCCATATGCAGAAGAATGAAACTGTACCCCTGTCTCTCACCATATATAGAAAGTAACTCAAGATGGATTAAAGACTTAAGTGTAAAGCCTGAAACTACACAACCACTAGAAGAAAACAGAGGGGAACCCTTTAGTACATTGATCTAAGCAAAGATTTTATGGCTAAGACCTCAGGATCTGGCAACAACAACAACAAAAAAAAATAGCCAATGGGATTCTACTAAGCTAAAGAGCTTCTACACAGAAAAAGTAACCATTAATGGAGTAAATATACAACCTGTTGAATAGGAAAAAATATTTGCAAACTATTCATCTGGCAAGGGATTCAACAGTAAAATTACAAATAATCCCATTAAAAAGGAGGCAAAGAACATGAAAAGATATTTCTCAAAAGAAGATATATGAATGGCCAATAGGTGTAAGAAAACATGTTCAACATTAATAATCATCAGGGAAACAAAAATCAAATCCATAATGTCTTATTGTAGCCAGAATGGCTATTATTAAAAAGACAGAAAATAACATATGCTGGAGAGTATGCAGGAAAAGGGAACTCTTATACACTGCTGTGGGGATTTTAACTTGGTAGAAGCACTTTGGAGAACAGCATGGGTATTTATCTAAAGGAAAGAACTCTGTATCAAAAGATTCTTGCACTGGCATATTTATTGCAGCACTATTCACAATAGCAAAGATAGGAAATCAATGTAAATGTCCATCAACAAACAGATAAAGAAAATGTATATGGATGGAGCAGGAACATATTCTTCTTAGTAAAGTATCTCAAGAATGGAAGAAAAAGTATCCAATGTACTCAGCTCTACTATGAAACTAATGTATAGCTTTCATATGAAAGCTATAACCCAATTATTACCTAAGAATATGGAGAAAGGAGAAAAGGAGGGGAGGGGAGGGGAGAGGATTGGTAGAGGAAGAGTAATTGGTGGGACCACACCTAAGGTGCATCTTACAAGGGTACATGTGAAACTTACTAAATGTAGAATATAAAATGTCTTAATACAATAACTAAAATAATGCCAGGAAGGCTATGTTAACCAGTTTGATGAAAATATTTCAAATTGTATATAAAACCAGTGTATGGTGCCCCATGATTACATTAATGTACACAGCTATGATTTAATAAAAAAAAATAAAATTAAAAAAAGAAAAAAAGAAAATGTATATATACACAATGGAATGCTATTCAGCCACAAAAAAAGGAAAGTCATTAAGTGAAAGAAGCCAGGCACAGAAAGACAAATGTCACATGTTCTCACTCATATGTGAGAGTTGAAAAAGTTTATCCCATGGAGGTAGAGAGCAGAATGACAGATGCCAGAGGATAAAGAGGGTGTGGGAGGATGAAGAAAGGCTAATTAAAGGGAGTAAAGGTAATAAAGTTAAAGAGACAGCAGAGTGGTGACTACAATTAACAATAATATCATGCATATTTCAAAGTAGGTAGAAGAGAGGACTTGAATTGTTCCTAACACATAAAAATGGTAAGTAATGAGGGTTATGGATACCACAAATATCCTAACTTAATTATTATACATTTTAGCACATAATAAAATATCTCATGTACCCCATACATGTGTAAAATATTACATATCAATAAAAAATAAAAAGTGAACTAAAAATGTGAATGAATTAAGCAATCTAATCAAAGGCAGAGATTGTCAGACTGGATTATAAAGAGAAAACCAGGACCCAACTACTGTTTATTCTGTCTATAAGGGGCACACATTAAAAAATAAGGATTAACAGCTCCAGACCGCACTACTGACCACCAGGGACTGTGGCCCACTGGCTCCCCGCCTTGGCAGCCCACAGTGGGCGGCTCTGGTCCCTGCTGGGCTCCTGCAACCAGCAGCAACCTCTGCCAGACTCCTGCAACACGCAGCCTGTGGCCTGTGCAGCCCAGGGCTGGCAACCCCACCCACCGGCTCCTGAGACTTGCGGCCCAGGGCCAGTGGCTCCTGTAACCCCTAAGGCCCCGGGCAGGCCACTCTGCCCTCTGGTTTCCTGCCTCGCTCCTGCAGCCAGAGGTCAATGGCTCTACCCTCAGGTTCCCCACACGGATCCAGGGGCACAAGGTCAGGTCAGTGACTCCATCCTCTGCTTGCCCTGCTAGGCTCCTGTGACCCTTGTAGCTGGTGGCAATGCCCTGCACCTCCCACCACACCCCACCCCACCTTGGCTCCTGTGACCTGCACACAGCAGTACCTCAGACGTGTGGCTCCACCGTGACAGTGGCAGTGCTAACCCTGACAGTGGTGGCAGCTTCATAGTCCCTCCCGCTGAGCTGCCAGTGGACTCCTACTGCCTAGATGCTGAAGACCTTTTGAGCTCTCCCATCTGATCAATGTTTGTGTTGATCAGGACAGTTGGTTTGAACTCGACCTGGTCTGATAATCCAGGGACCCACCAAGGTTGTACCCTGGTTGTGTTGTTACAGAAGTGTGGGATTCTTCCCCTCCAGTTGTTGCCTGTGGGGTGGGGTGTCTTAGTTGCTTATATATCTCCACAGATGAGATTTCAGCCCAAAGCCACTGATTCACTAGGATTGGACAGAGACTAGCTGAATATGGTCAGTGCCATGTAGCCCCACCACTCCAAGCATATGTCCAGAGTTTCATGGGATCTGATAAATAGGACCTTTGTAAAGCTCTGAGGAAAAAGCCATAATCACCAATCCCAGTTCTTTGGTAAAGGGCTGGTTAATTGCAACTCCAGGAGCCCTCAATTCAATTTCACCTTGCCAGCTTCTCTAGCCAAAGGGTGAAAAATAATCATGGGATGGAATCAGCAGAAAGACTCTGGCAACATGAATAATCAGAGTAGATCAACTCCCCCAAGGAAGGACAAAGGAGACACAACAGAAGATCGCATTCATAAACAAATGGCTGCAATGTCAGAAATTGAATTTAGAATTTGGATTGCAAATAGGATGAACAGAATGGGGGTAAAGATAGAACTAGAAATTCAAGGAGCAATTCAAAAGTTGTCTCAAGAATTCAATGAATTGGGAGAGATTAAAGATGGCAGCCAAGTAACAGCTTCCCTGCAACTGGGCATGGCGAGTCTGGGGAGACAAGACTCCAGGCATCTCTGGACAGACGGATCTGCCTATGATCATCCTATTGAGGACACAGGGAGCCAGCAAGGGAATTCTGGACCCCAGGAGGAGGACAAAAACAGTGGAAAACTGGCAAGTGGTTGCGTGTGTTCGATCGACCTAATCACACCGGCAACCCTAAGTACAAGCAACAGTGAGACTGCAAACCGGAAAGGCCTTACCTGTGAACTGTTTTGGTGTTCTTGGACTTGGCACTCAGTTGAGCTACCTTGGGGAGAGCTTGCGCAGGACTGTGGAGAACTTTAGGCATTGTCTGGGGCCCCAGACTGAGCTACTGAGCTGGGCACAGGAAGACATTGTGAAAAACTGCCCCAGCAAGCTCTTCCCTCAGGGTCCCAGAGCAAGGATCGGGCGGGACAAAGTAACCTAGTGACTGAGTAGCCTAAAGGCGGGGTCTGACCTGCCTTACAGCCTTAATCCTTAGGGGCAGAGTGAGGCGGTTTTGGCACACTGGAGCCTTGGGCTGTTGCCCTGGGTAGAGTGCCGTGACATCACAGCTCATAGCAACATCAAACTCCTGGGCTTGGTGCCACCCAGACCTCCATAAGAGCTGTGCAGTGACCCCCGACTGATGACCGCCCCACCGGGCCTCCGCATTACCTGACCAGGAACTGTGGGAGCCACACAACCCTGCGTCCTCCCTCCTGTGTCCTCCCAGCCTCCACACTAGCCCGTTCATCTGGCCAGGGACTCTGGTAGTTGTGTGCCCCCCTGGAGCCCTCCCTGCCTCTGCTGCAGAGCCCTTCCCGTGGCCAGAGACTACTGGAGCCTTGGGCTCTCTGTGCCAACGTCACTGGGCACCAGGCACTTCCAGAACCATGTGCACCACCTCCATCCCTGTTGCTGCATCCGGGTGTGTCACACACTGGAGCTGCTTCCACAACCAGAACTCCCTAGCTAGAGCAGCCTCAGAGGAACTACACAGGGTCACTCCCTACAAAGATCCAGCAACA
>CAUYPK010022256.1:0-21750 GCA_963574355.1 Loris lydekkerianus
GGGGCGGATTCCGAAGCTAAGGCCACCCCACGGTGGAAGGGTTCCGATTTTATTTTTCCTTTGGGGCGGAGAGGAAGGAGGAGACGAATAGAACCCACAGAGCAAAGGCGCGAAGACCGGAAGCGCGCTCGGCCGGGTCACAGCGCCAGCCCCTCCCCTTTCCGCCGCGCGCCCTCCGCGCCCCTCCCCCACCGCCGCCGACCGCGCGTGACCCCCACCCGCGCACGACCCGACTCGGCGTCCCCGCCAGCGCCGCGTTCCCGCGCCCTCCCGGGCCGGAGCCAGAGGGCAGGTCCTACCCCGCCCCCCACTTACCTGTGGCTGCCGCCTCGTCGCCGTCTGGGGCGGGAACTTCCACTCCCCCCTCCCAGGTGGATCCAAATTCACTACCCACTTCCCCACCCCCTCACGCGGCGGGGAACGTCCCTCCTTCTCGGGGGTCAGGCGGGGCGGGGAGAATCAGTGTCACTTAACAGCCAACTGTCCTAGGCTATCGTTTCCTCGGCAGTCAGGGCCGCCACTGGCGGCATGATCACCAGGCCGGGGGCGGGGGAGGGGAGGGGGGCAAAACTGAGTGTAAGTGCGCGTGGGGGGTGAAGTTAAGGCGGTGCCTCCGCGCGAGCCGCCGTCCTGCGTCACCGCGTTACTCACGTGACGTGCCGCCATCTTGCACCGCGTCTCGGGGCGGCGGGGGTCGCGAGGTGTGTCTCGGAAGTGCTCGCCCAGGCGGGAGGTGCGGGTTAGGGCTCCCTGCGGTTCCTTTGCGCTTAGTGTCTCTGCCCCGTCCTCCCACACCTAAGCTGTCGCTGGCTCTCGCCGGCTGTCTGCGGGAACCGTTCGGTGGGAGGCAGTTTTCATCGGTTAGCGGCGTCGCTCGGAGTTTTGCCTCCGCTGCTCCCCAGGCCGGAGCTGCAGTCCCTGGCCTTGGACTGGCGCTTGCCTTGTCCGCTTTTTGGAGGGAGAGGTGGCGTGGCTTTCTCAACTTTTTAGTTCACTTATTTTAATCCCATAAAATAACTGCTGGGCGCGGTAGCTCACACCTGTAATCCTAGCACTCTGGGAAGCAGAAGCGGGCGGGTCGCTGGAGTTCACGTGTGAGCCAGAGTGAGACCCTGTCTCTAAAAATAGCCGGCCGTCGTGGCGGGAGCCTGTGGTCCAAGCTACAAGGGAGGCTGAGGCAAGAGTAATCACTTAAGCTGAGGAGTTGGGGGTTGCTGTGAGCTGTGACGCTACAGTACTCTACTGAGGGGCGACAAAGTGAGACTCTGGCTCAAAAAAAAAAAAAGTACATATTGGGGCGGCGCCTGTGGCTCAGTGAGTAGAGCGCCGGCCCCATAAACCGAGTGGGGCGGGTTCAAACCCAGCCCCGGCCAAATTGCAACAACAAAAAAATAGCTGTGTGTTGTGGCATCAGACACCTGTAGTTCCAGCTATTGCTTGAGCCCAAGAGTTTGAGGTTGCTGTAAGCTGTGACTCCACGGCACTCTATGGAGGGTGACAAAGTGAGACTCTTGTCTCAAAAAAAAACAAAACTTTTTTTGAATGTCACTTTGTCAACCTTACTAGAGTGCCATGGCATCACAGCAACCTTAAACTCTTGGGCTCAAGTGATCCTTTTGCTTCAGCCTCCCAAGCAGCTGGGACTACAGGCATCTGCTGCCACAACACCCAGCTCTTTTTTAGAGACGGGTTTTGCTCTGGCTCAGGCTGGTCTCCAACTTCTGAGCTCAAGGGAGTTTTCCAGAGTGCTAGGAATACAGGTGTGAACTACTGTGCCTGGCCTCTAGGTTTGAATTGAACCTTTAGAACTAGTTTGAGGCCCTTGGAGTAACTGACTTCTATAGGGCTATCTATACCTCCCCCTTTTTATGGGAACTCAGTCACCCATGTCTTACAGTGGACAACTGACCCAAGCTGGGCCATCAGTCTCCCCCGTGGAAATTTGACTTGGAACAAAAATTTCTGTTTAGGTGAATGGACCCAAAGCATAGGAGCTTTCTAGTGAGCATCTTCCACCTGCAAATGATGCAGATGAGCTGAGTGTTTCTAGGCCCCAGTTTTTAGAACCTGAGACACAGCTGCCTACCATAGCCTTTTAGATTCTATGAACTAGCCTTTGCCTTTGTAATAAATAGACCTTTCCAGTGGACTAGTACTGGTTTTTTGTTTTAGACAGTCTCACTTTGTCACCCTTGGTAGAGTGCCATGGTGTCATAGCTTACAGCAACCTTAAACTCTAGGGCTCAAGTAATTCTCTTGCCTCAGCCTCCCAAGTAGCTGGGACTACAGGCACCTGGCCATTTTTAGAGATGGAGTCTTGCTCTTCCTCAGACTGGTCTGGAACCTGTGAGCTCAGGCAATCCACCTGCCTTGGCTTCCCAGGGTGCTAGCAAGTACTAGATATTGTTATGTGTTAGGAAACAAATTATTTACCTTCAAGATTATTACAGAGTTGTCGCAACTCAGCTTGGAACAGACGCTCAGCTTACTGGAGGAATCTATTTTGGTCAGAGCAACTCACAAGTACCAAGCACCTTTGTAAGCTCCCAGGTAATGACACTAAGTGAGCTTCTGAAGGCAAGAAAGGCCAATCCTTACCCAGAATAAGTAAGTCTATTCACTTGAAAACAAATCACTGGCCCTTCTAGGATGAAAGAAACCCAGTATTTTCAACTTGCTATCAAGTGGCCAACTAGTCTGGAGAAACAGTGCAGTATTAGGTGATCAGTGTTGGTCTTTATAAATGTTTAGTTGAAGATTCAGAGGTAGTAGTTGTTAAATCCACCGTGGTATGTGGGAGTCCATGCTACTGGGCCATTATATAGCCTCCATTTCTGCTAGTGTAGCCAGTCTATTGATGTGTTCCTTCTGCCCGTTCCAAGATGATAATAGCTGGCTGACATAAACCAACCAAATCATTTGGTCTACGTGGTCTCTTCCATGGTGGAGGCTATGCAGTGGGCATTGACATGTGAGGCAAAGACCTGTACGTTTGTGCTCTTTCCCCATATCCATGCGTATACCTCTACTCCAGACTGCCATATCCAATCTTAACAATCTTTCCTTCTAAGGCTGACCATCTGGCCATTTGCCAGTGCTCATGAGTCCATGCATACTCTCACTTTCCACCACATTCTCCTTTCACACAGCGGACACTACTATCTGCCCATTGGGAAGATTTCCCTACACACTGCCAAAATCACCTGAAAATGACTACATTTCAGTTGCCCTCAGTTTTTAGCTTGTACTCAGATATTGAAATGACCAACCCATGAACCAAACTTGGGCTTTTTCTGCTTGCTTGAGCTGGACACTTCCCCTTGATCCAGTATGGCCATAGGAATGAGCTGAATGAAGGACACTGTTAGAACAACAGTGGGTAACATGGGATTCTGGGTTATCTGCTCATGCAGTTCACTTGCCTCCTGATCCTGCTTCAGCTTGATCCCAGGTATAACATTTCCACCTTTTGATGATGAACAGGTACTGGGCTTGTCTGACTTCATGCTGTGTGTCTGACAGAATCCAGTGAATGATGGAAAGTTATGGAGGCACAGTCACTTGATGTCCCTGGTCAAGTTTTCCATCTCCATGGCCCAGTAGCACCTCAGAACCTGTTTTTCAAAAGGCATGTAATTGTCCACAATAGCTGGCATATTCTTCCTCCAAAATTCCAAGTGCTTATATTGTGATTGTGCCGTTGGGTTTAAACTTAACACTGCTGCTTTTTCCACCAGCGTCATGTCTACCACCCTGGGGTCTGCCAAGTCATATGGCTCCAAAACTTGTTTAAAGCTGCCACCTGGCATATAGGCCAGAGCAGTATTAAGTATTAGATGGAAGGTGTTACCTTTACAACCTGCCAGGGATTGTGCTATTGGTTCTTTGAAGAACAAGATGCAAGATGCAAGAATTTGTTTTTTATGTTTTAGAGGCTATCCCACAGGCATCTTGTAGTTCAGTGCTACCTGACCTCTGTTACTTCATGGCCTCGTCATCCAAACTGCTGTCAAGGACAAAAAGGAGAGTTAACAGTATTACCTTTATTGATGGGTTGTTTGATTTGATGCACAAAACTTATTTCTTTTTTTTGAGACAGAGTCTGACTATGTTGCCCTTGGTAGAGTGCTGTGGTGTCACAGCTCACAGCAACTTCCAAACTCGTGGGCTCAAGCAATTCTCTTGCCTCAGCCTCCCAAGTAGCTGGGACTATGGGCACCCACCACAACGCCTGGCTATTTTTTGTTGCAATTGTCATCATTGTTTAGCTGGCCCGGGCCGGGTTCGAACTTGCCTCCCTCGGTGTATGTGGCTGGTGCCGTAACCACTGTGCTATGGGTGCCAAGCCAATGCACAGAACTTTTTATTTTTTGAGACAGAGTCTTGCTCTGTTGGCCAAGGCTAGAGTGTCATGGCGTCAGCCTAGCTCACAGAAACCTCAAGCTCCTGGGCTCAAGTGATCCTCCTGCCTTAACCTCCCAAGTAGCTGAGACTACAGGTGCCCACCATCACACCCAGCTAATTTTTGTTTCTTTTTTTTTTTTTTTGAGACAGAGTCTCAAGCTGTTCCCCTGGCTAGACTGCCATGGCATCCTAGCTCACAGCAACCTCCAACTTCTGGGTTCAAGCAATCCTCTTCCCTCTGTCTTTCTATTTTTAGTAGAGATGGGGTCTGGCTTTTTGCTCAGGCTGGTGTCAAACTCCCAAGCCTCAAGCAATACAACAGCCTCGGCCTCCCAGAGTGTAAGGATTACAGGCATAAGACATTGAGCCTGGCCTCAAACTCTTGGGCTCAATAGATCCCATTGCTTTCAGCTTCCCACGTAGCTGAGACTACAGGCACACGCCACAATGCTGGGCCATTTTTAGAGACCAGGTATTGCTCTAGCTCTGGCTGGCTGGTCTTCAACTCCTGAGCTCAAGTAATCCAGCGCCTCGGCCTCCCAGAGTGCTAGAGTTAGGATTACAGGTGGAGTCACCTCACCTGATTTTTTTTTTTTTTTTTTTTTGAGACAGAATCTCACTGTGTGGCCTGGGCAGAACATCGTGGTGGCATAATAGCTCACTACAGGGTAGGCACAGTGGCTCATGCCTATAATTCTTGGACTCTGGGAGGCAGAGATAGGTGGATTTGAGTTCAGGAGTTAGAGACCAGACTGAGCAAGAATGAGAGCCCATCTCTATTAAAAATAGGAAAACTTGGTAGTGCCCATGCCTGGGTCACATACACCCAGGCTGGCAGGTTTGAACTCAGGTCAGAACTGCTGAACAAGAACAACTGCAACAACAAAACAGCAGAGCGTTGTGGCAGGCGCCTGTAGTCCTTACTTGGGAGGCTGAGGCAAGAGAATCACTTAAGCCCAAGAGTTTGAGATTGTTGTGAACTGTGATGCTACAGCACTCTACTGAGGGCAACAAAAATGAGACTCTCAAAAAAAAAAAAGAAGAAAAGCTGGCCGGGCATAGTGGTACATGTCTGTAGTCCCAGCTACTCTGGAGCATGAGGCAAGAGGATTGCTCAAGCCCAGGAATTTGAGGTTGCTGTGAACTATGATGCCATGGCACTCTACCCAGGGCCACAGAGTGAGACTCTGTCTCAAAAAACAAACAAATAAAAAAAAACAAAACTCACTGTAGCCTCAAACTCCTGGGGCTTGAGTGATCCTCTTGCTTCAGCCTTCAGAGTAGCTGGGACTAGAGGTACCCACCACAATTCCCAGCTAATCTTTTCTGTTTTTGGTAAAGACAGGGTTTCGCTGTTTCTCAGGCTGGTCTTGAACTCTTGAGCTCAAGTGATCCTCCCACCTGGGCTTCCCAGAGTATTAGGATTACAGTTATAAGCAACCCTGCCCAGTCCCTCTTCACCATTCTTACTGCTTTAAAAGGCATTCTTACTGCCTTTACTCTATGTCTTAGTCTGTTTTGTGCTGCTGTTCCAAAATACTAGAGCCTAGCTAGTTTAACGAGAATAGAAATTTCTCACGGTTCTGGATGCTGGGAAGTTCAAGGTCAAGGTGCTGGCAGTTCAATTGTCTGGTGAGGGCTGCTGTTTCCAGGGTGGTGCTGTGTTGGTGCATCACCCAGAGGGAGGAACACTCAGATGGAAGGCAGTAGGGCAAGCCACCAAGTGCTGCTGCAGGAAGCCTCTTTCGTAAGGGCTTTAATCTCATTCTGCAGAGCAGCCTTCATGATCTAATCTTAATCACCCCTTAAAGGCCCCAGTTTTTTGTTTTTTTGAGACAGTCTCACTGTGTCACCCTCAATAGAGTGCTATAACATCATAGCTCACAGCAACCTCAAACTCTTGGGCTCAAGTGATCAGCCTCCCAAGTAGCCAAGACTAGAGGACCCTCCACAACACCCGGCTATTTTAGAGACAGGGTCTTGTTCTTGCTCAGGCTGGTCTGGAACTCATGAGCTCAAGCAATCCACCTGCCTTGGCCTCCCAGAGTTCTAGGATTATAGGCGTTAGCCACCATGCCCTGCCAAGACCCCACTTCTTCCACAGCAACCTCCAACTCCTGGGCTTAGGTGATTCTTTTGCCTCAGCCTCCTGAGTAGCTGTGACTACAGGTGCCTGCCACAACACCTGGCTATTTTTTTTTTTGTTGCAGTTTGGCCAGGGCCGGGTTTGAACCCGCCACCCTCGGTATATGGGGCCGGGGCCCTACTTACTGAGCCACAGGCACCACCCAAGACCCCACTTCTTAAAGGCATCACATTGACCATTACGTTTCAACACCTGAATTTAGAGGGTACAATCACAGTATTCTGTCATGCAGCTACTGCAAAAGCTTCTCAACTGGTCTTCTCAACCCTGGATTTATTCTTCCTTTCCCCAACCATTCCAATCCATTTTCTATATGACTATCAGAATAATTTATGTTGCAAATCTGAGCTTGTTAGTCCCCTGGCTTTCCGTTCTTTGTTGACTCTCCTTTGCCTCCTGGATAAAAGTCCAAACTTGTTAGCATAATAAACAAGATGTTAGTGATCTGTCCCTGGCTGAAACCTCCATAATTATCTTTTACTTTCTCCCCTCAGGCCTTATGCCTGTGTCTTAGTCCTTTTGTGCTTCTGTAACAAAATACCTAAGCCTGAATAAGTTATAAACAGCAGCATAAATTTATTGCTCATAGTTACGGAGGTCCAGAAAGTCCAAGATCAAGTTGTGGACAGTTTCGGTGTATCGTTGAGTCTCTCCTTCCCAGATGGCACCTTGAATGCTGCTTCCTCTGGCAATGACAAACACTGTGTTCTCAGATGGGGGAGGGACAAGAAAGGCCAAAGGACTAGTTTCCTCTAGGCCAGCAGTTCTCAACCTGTGGATCGCGACCCACAGGAACTGTATTAAAGGGCCGTGTTATTAGGAAGGTTCAGAACCACTGCTCTAGTGTTGAGAACCACTAATCCATTCACAAGTATATTACTTTACTCCCATAAAGTAATCACTTCCCCGTAGACCTCACCTCACATTGGGTCTTAGGTTTCAACACATGAATTTTGGATAGACATATACATGAAAACCACAGCAATTCCAATAACGAATTGCAGTTCCCAGAATATGCAACTCTGCCTTCCTGCTGTCTTATCCTCAGGTCAGATGTTAGCTCCTCCAGCACACTAGTCCTCTTACCCCACTGTATTGGGAGCCTACCCTACCTGTTCTCACAGTACCCCCTGCTCCACACCCCTCATTGTATAGTACTGTACTGTGATGGTTATCCTGTATCTCCTTGAGGCAGTGACTTAGTATTTCTTTCTCTCTAGTTTTAGCTCTTATCATAGTGCCTTGTGCTTAGTGGGTAGGCACCTGATATGTCAGTTAAATGAAAAAAATATACTCAGCTGTCAAAATAGCTTGGACCATCCAGGACAAGCTTCAAATGTTTGAGAGCATGCCTAATTCCCTGAAACCAGTATCATTTTAGGAAAAGCTAAAATCTGGCCTAGTTACAGATTAGAAAAAGTTATGATAGTTTAATACTAACCAAATGCCACATTAGGAGGAAGACTAAACTATAATTATTACCTTAAAAAGTCCTGACAACAGACTCCTAAGTTTTCAAAATGACACTATTATTCCTTGATCTGGTATTGTTTAGTAGTACTGACAGTGTTGACCTTCCTTAGACCATCCAGCCATCAGTAGGTCTTAACATCAAAGTTAATTTTTTTTTTTATAGAGACAAAGTCTCACTTTGTCACCCTTATTAGAGTGCTGTGGCATCACAGCTCACAGCAATCTCCAAGCTCTTGGGCTTAGGTGATTCTCTTGCCTCAGACTCCTGAGTAGCTGGGACTATAGGCACCTGCCACAACGCCTGGCTATTTTTATGTTTTTGGTTGCAGTTTGGCTGGAGCCAGGTTCAAACCCACCACCCTTGGTATATGGGGCCGGTGCCCTACTCACTAAGCCACAGGCGCTGCCCATCATAGTTAAATTTAAAATCTATCAATTCCCTACCTCCCACCCAGTATGTGAAGGATTAACACCATCAGGCATCAATATTTATTAACACAAGACAAAAGAAACACATTCAATGAGTTAATATAACACTGTCCAGCCAGATGTTAAATTTAAAAATGTATATCTACTCTAACTTCAAATAAATAAAAAAAAAACAAAAAAAACCTTTGTACATAATTACACAGTACTGTAGTTTGAATTTGACATGGGTAAATATCCTGACAAAAACTAAACAAAACAGCATAGAGGACTAAAAAATTATTCTTATATCTTTACAATCTCTTCCTCTGGACAAACAACATGGCCCATCTACATATACCTACACCAGAAATGTTGTATGAATGATAAAGGCCTATTGTGTATTTGGAGTACTGCAGCTTCTTGCTCCAAATACTCTTGCTTTTACATCAAAGCAGACAACAAAACAACACTAAGGCATAGATCTTATTGGAGTATGAGGGTGAGGTGATAACTCCTCATTGCTTTACTCTAAAAGATTCCTGGATATTCAAGAAAAGGAATTTATTTGGCCAAGATATTGAGCACCATGCCTGGGGCAGAGACCTTAACAAAAAGGCCTCGGGCCCTTGGTTGAGCCAACAAAAGCAATAAGCAAGCATTGCCCAGGTACTAAAGGAGACACACTCAAATGACCAAAACAGGTAATGGTCCCTAAACAGCCTGAGGCAACAACGACTTCAGGAGGATAGGACCTGGTGCTGGGGAGAACAGGTCCTTTAATGAGGCAGGAGTGAAGACTGCAGATTCCTGATGCTGATCAGCATGCTGGTCATTCCTAAGGTCTCACTGATACAGAAGATGGCATTTGCACAGCTCTAAGAATTCCTATGGCCTGGAATTTTCCTGAGGCAATCTACTTCACTTAACCTTTGCTGAGAACCAGAAAGACATTTAGAAACCTTCAGACCAACAGATTACTCTTAACTGAGACGGGGGCTTGCTGTTTAGTGTTTTATACACAGACATAAAATCCTACACAGAATGTATTCCAGAGGATTAGAAAGGCTGTGCTTTTTTAATCAATAATGGCCTTTCAGAACTGTCTTAAAAATCAGTTCTACCACAAAAGTTCCACTTAATGAGCAAGAGCATTGTGTCATGAGAACATTTTTATACTCAAGTCTGGGATAGAGTAGGCCTTAAATCTGCAGATGTCCCCACAAACACTATCTAAACTAATGACTCTTCTCTCCCTCCAGAGGATACTTTACCAGAGTTACTGATGAAGTCCCCCAAGGACAATTCTCAGCCTTCCACTAGCATATTCTAGCTTTGGGGGATATAAAAAAGACCAGTAATGCAGCCACATAGCAGAAAGCAAAAAATAAAGATAAATTAGAGGTCTGAGGAACTACAAAACTGGACAATCGGTCCCTAAGTAACCAGGATTTGGCCATACTCAAGTTAAAGGAGTAACATATTTGAGGGAATGAGTATAGATCTGCACTGTTCAATATGGTAGCCACCAGCCACATCTGGCTACTGAAGACTTGAAAATTTGGTTAGTTTGAATTGAGATGTGTTTAATACACACTAGATTTCAAAGGCTTACTATAAGAAAGAATGTAAAAAATGTTGTTAATGTTTACATTGATTCCATGTTGAAATGATAGTATTTTTGAGATACTGAGATGTTTATACCCTAAATTGTGATTATAAGAATTATCAAAGCAACCTACAGGATAGAAAGTACCTATAATTTTTCTCTTAGGACCTGGGAATTATGGAAATAGACTTACATAATCCCCAGGATCTCTTACTTTGTTTAATGAATTAAAAATAATTTTAAGAAAATTACTTTCCAAATATTAGGCTGTTTCCTCTGCAAACCAAACTATTGCTAGACACTGGGATTTCTTATTTGACTGCAATATAAGTGCTTTTTTGCTGTACTCCCCCATAATGTGTAAATTAATTCCTTCCAAAATGTTGGAAAAGAGATCTAGAATTGGAAAATGTCTTGAGGTCTGCCCTCTATGGAGAATGGGTTGGGAGGAAAAGAGAATTATGTAAAAGGGAGTTATAAAGTGGCTTTGAGTCACAAGACTGAATAAAGGCAGCCCAAGAGTGCTACCCTAGTGAAGGGTCTGGTTTTTGTATAATAAACCTTATTTTCATGGTAATTACAAGTCTTAAAAATTGTTTAAAAACATATTTAGTTTACATGATGTTACAGTGGGGTAAATAATATGTATTATTAAAATAGTCTAAATAAATATTTACACAATAGACCAGAGTGGATCAAAGAGAACCATTCTGATTTAACAAGTTAACTCTTTTCACTTTTGAGTACTTTTAATTTTTAAAAATATTTCTGTAAGAAAAAAATAATAAGATTCAACTATATTCAAACACATGAAGTATCAGACCAAAGAAAGGAGACAGAGCCAGAAGCCAAACTCAGTCCCATATTTAGTCTGCCTGGCCTGGGCACCACAGTTATTTCAAAAGAATTTCTTGCATACATCAGACTTCCTCTATTTCAGCATAAGCCTGGCTGTTTTGGCAACCCAAATTGGTCAGATTTGTGTAGTTATGTGGCCTTATAGTTTCATGTTGATCCCAGTGCCTTCCTGGCCTATAATTTTTGTTTTTAAGCTCCCTGCCCTCATGAACTGAAAGAACAGAGGACAGTCTTCTGTTTGCAGAAAAGAGAAATCGTATGCATAAACTGTAGACACAGTTTACAATGGGCTTTGAAAAAGAAGAACTTTTACATTCTTACGTATTCACTCTTAAAATTGAAAGACAGTTTCAACACTGGGGCCAGAGTGAGTTATTGTGGTTCCTTAGAATAGGATGGGATCTGATGAATCTTAGCTTTTTCTTGACATTTTGATTTTTAAACTGAGATTCTCAGCTTATAGAAATAGATTGAATTCATAAGAAGCTTAAGCTGATTCTGAGAATGCAAGCTTTAAAAACAAACATAGGCAGCTTTAGTTTATAAAATATACCAGCCAACAAAGACATGGAACACTGTGCAGCAAAATCTGCCAACAATTTCTACATTTTGTTTGTAACCTAATCAGCTATACTACATTAAGAGAATACTGAAATTCTCTCAATGTAGAAATGTTTTTAGTTTGGATGTTATTATACAAGCCAATTCTTTAGCTGAATTATGTGTATTCTTATTTACATGTTTAAAACACTGGTCAAAATGCTTGACAGTTAAGAATTTTATATATATAAAGTAATTCTTGTATTCAGTGAGTTATCTGTTTTGCCTAAGGGTTGACTGCACATAAGCTGAGTAGTTCCATTTTAACAAAACCTGTAGAACATCTAGCTACAGCAAAATTGCCAAATACAGTACAGAGTGGGGAACTGTGTAACTCAGACTACCCCCTTCATGTGAATTCATTAGACTCCCTTACAAAATTCTAAAACTGCATTAGATAAAAATACAAGTATGTACAATAGATGAAAAAAATGAAACATGCGCGTAATTGCTTTCAGAACATGCTACTCACGCGCTGTCAAGGCTATGTCTACCAGCCTGTTAACATTTTTTTCATTTGCCACCACAGAATTCCACTTTCCTGTGTGTTATGTGATTGTAGAATCCCACAGGATGAGATGAAGAATATAATGTAGCCATCTCAGCTTATTTCACATCATTTAAAAGCTTGCCCCTAGCCAGGGGTCTTCAGTCTTTGTGACTCTTGATGATGCACCCTGCAGTCCCGAGGCTGGCTACATGTTATAGGCCACATAGATGGGGTCTAACTGGTCAGCTAGGAAGCTGTCACGGAGGTGCATCCTCTGTTTCTCTCCTCTGGAGTTGATAGGGATGACACCTGGGTCCACCACAACCACAACACCAACGATGAGGTAATGCTCTTCCAGGACCACGTTGGTCACTAAGGGGACCAGATCCAGGGCTTCCTGTTCAGAGCCGCACAGTTCCACAACCACCACAAGCAAGTTGGTCCACGTGAACACGGCACTGAAATTCCAATGACATTCAGTTAACATGTTGTCACCTTTTCCAGTCATACAGTATCTGTCCAGACTTATGCCAATTTCTCTAAGAACTGCCTTTTCTCCCAGATCCCAACCAGAAGGTCAGCATCATGTCTGTAACACAGGAGACCTTGCCCCTGTGGTCACAGATGATTAGCTGAGCCATCCTAAAGCCTGTGGGAAACTGAAGTTGACAGCAGGTCCCCTGAACTGAAGACATGTGGATTTGAATGCTCTGGGGTAGCCAGGGATGCAGAGAAGCAAAGAGAATGGCTTTATCAGGGAGAATAGAAAGAATGAAGGGACCAGCCATACATCTCTGCAAAGCAAGAGAGGACAGTGATGTGTTCTGTTCCTGTCCTTCCTGAGGCCCAGAGTTAGACTTTTTGGAAACTCTGAGATAGTTAAGTGTTATTTTCCATTAATTTTCTCTTTCACTCAAGCACTGCTGAAGAGAGCTGCTATTTTCAACATAGAGCTTTAATTAAGATAATATTTTCTGGGGAAGTGCCTGTGGCTCAAAGGGGTAGGGCACCAGCCCCATATGCTGGAGGTGGAGGGTTCAAACCCAGCCCCCAGCCAGAAATTATAAAAAAAAAAAAAGAAAAGATAATATTTTCTTTCTTTTTTTTTTTTTTAATAGACCAGTCAAATGTAGTAGTAAGAACAGGGGAAAGAGTTGAATGAGGAGTTTGCTCTATAAACAACTGTGAATAACTGACTGAGATAATTCACTACCTTCAGAACAGCCTACCATTCCTGAGCCCAACAGGAAGAGGGTCTGTATGACTTTCCTATCAGCCACTAATGCCCCACACGGGATCTCTTATCATGATCAAGTGCCACAAGGTAGAAAGTCCCCTTCCACTGAGTGGGGCACTACGTAGAAAGCATAGCCTGACTTGTAATATGCCCTACTACACTGCTTTAAGAACAGATTCCACTTATTATAGAAAAGAATATACACATTATCTGGTTCTATTAAAAGTCAAATGTCGGGTGGTGCCTGTGGCTCAGTGGGTAGGGCGCCAGATCCATATACCGAGGGTGGTGGGTTTGAAACTGGCCCAGGCCAGCTAAACAACAATGATGACTGCAACAACAATAACAAAAAATAGCCAGGCGTTGTGGTGGGTGCCTGTAGTCCCAGATACTTGGGAGGCTGAGGCAAGAGAATTGCTTGAGCCCAACAGTTTGAGGTTGCTGTGAGCTGTAATGTACAGCACTCTACCCAGGGTGACATACTCTGTCTCAAAAAACAAAACCAAGAACTTACTTACTTACTGATTGATTGATTGAATGATTTAGAGACAGAGTCTCACTCTGTCACCCCAGGCTAGAGTACCATAGCATCATAGCTCACAGCAACCTCAAACTCCTGGGTTCAAGTGATCCCCTTGCCTCAGCCTCCCAATTAACTGGGACTACAGGTGCTCACCACAACACCCGTCTAGTTTTTCTATTTTTAGTAGAGATGGGGTCTCACTCTTGCTCAGGCTGGTCTTGAACTCCTGAGCTCAAGTGATCTATGTGCCTTGGCCTCTAAGAGTGTTAGGATTATAGATGTGACCCACCATGTCCTGCTATTTATTTTTTTTTACAGACAGGCAGGCATGCTGGAAAGAATATCTTTATTTTTTTTATTATGATTATTATTTTTTTTTGAGACAGAGTTTCACATTGTTGCCCCTGGTAGAGTGCCGTAGCGTCATAGCTCATAGCAACTTCCGACTTCTGGGCTCAAGTGGTTCTCTTGCCTCAGTCTCCTGAGTAGCTGGGATTACAGGCACCTCCCATAATACCCGGCTATTTCTTTTTTTTTTTTTTTTTTAAGAGACAGTCTCACTTTACTGCCCTCGGTAGAGGGCTGCGGCGTTACAGCTCCCAGCAATCTCCAACTCCTCGCCTTAGGTGATTCTCTTATCTCAGCCTCCCGAGTAGCTCGGACTACAGGCGCCCGCCACAATGCCTGGCTATTTTTTTGTTGCAGTTTGGACGGGGTCAGGTTAGAACCCACCGCCCTCAGTATATGGGGCTGGCACCCTACTCATTGAGCCACAGGCGCGGCCCATGCCTGGCTATATTTAAAGGCAGGGTCTAGCTCTAGCTCAGCCTTGTCTTGAACTCATGAGTTCAGGAGATCATCCCCCACCCCCACTTGGCCTCCCAGAGTGCTGGGATTATAGGCATGAGCCACCTCACCTGGCCCGAAAAGAACATCTTTAGACAAAGAAGTATTTGGAAAACACAAACAACCATTAAAACAGCGGTTCTCAACCTGTGGGTCGCGATCCCCAGGAATTGTATTAAAGGGCCATGGCAATAGGAAGGTTGAGAACCACTGCATTAAAATAACTGTAGATATTTAGCATGGGAAATAAAAAAGGAAAAACACACTGGCTTAACTATGCAGAAAGGAAACTGGATAGATTCTGTATAGTCAAGAACCCAGAATGAAGTCCAGTTTGTTAAAAACTATAGAGTTTTAATTATATGGAATTTTAAGTCATTAGGTTGGATGGTCCTTTATGAGGGATAATATATAGGGAATTCCTGTAAAGAGAGGGAAAGTGGATGAGAGAATAATAATGATCCTTTCCACCTGCTTACTATTTAACAGTTTACAAAGTACATTCTTATTTGATCCTTCTGATACATGAGGAAGTAGTGGACAAAGTATTTACAGATAAGAAATGCAGTGTGGGTGACGCCCGTGGCTCAGTGAGTAGGGCACCAGCCCCATATACCGAGGGTGGCGGGTTCAAATCCAGCTCCGGTTAAACTGCAACAAAAAAATAGCCAGGCATTGTGGTGGGCACCTGTAGTCCCAGCTGCTCGGGAGACTGAGGCAAGAGAATCGCCTAAGCCCAAGAGCTGGAGGCTGCTGTGAGTCCCGTGATGTCATGGCACTCTACCAAGGGTGGTAAAGTGAGACTCTGTCTCCACAAAAAAAAAGAAAAAAGAAAAAGACATGGAATGCCACTTCTTTTGCAAGACAGATTGTGCAGTCAAAGGACAGAATGATGGATAGTCAGGGAACAGCTGACAGGGCACCCCAGGCCTGTGCTCTGGCTGCCTTAGTGGGCAGGCCTATCCCTCGCCCTGCCCCCCCCACCCCCTTAGGGACATATGCAGGACAGAGCCCAGTGTGTGCCAGGCAGGACTAGTGATGAGATGCTAGGTTTGCCAAAGTAAATAAAAATGCAACCCTCCTTCTCCACTGTGTGTGGCAGGCTAGCAGAGCATTCTGAAGCGTGCGTTGTGTGAGTGATGCTTATTTATGGAAACATTATGTTCCTTAAGGTTTTATTTATTTATTTATTTTGAGACAGAGTCGTATTGTCACCCTCCGTAGAGTGCTATAGCATCACAGCTCACAGCAATCTCACACTCTTGGGTTCAAGCAATTCTCTTGTCTCAGCCTCCCGAGTAGCTGGGACTACAGGTGCCCGCCACAACGCCCGGCTATTTTTAGATACAGGGTCTCACTTTTGCTCAGGTTGGTCCGGAACCTCTGAGCTCAAGCAATCCACCCACTGTGCCCGGCCATCCTTAAGCTTTTAGATGGAATGAGATACTATGTTCTGGTCAGCCAACTAGCAGTCGGGATTATTGGGTGGGGATTATTCACTACCTCTCCCCTTTTCTGTCTGTTTCCTCCTCATCTCTTACTTGTTCCACTTCAGAGCTGGCCAGATAGCATCCCAGGCATCCTTTATTCCTCCCCCAGGGGGAGGGGAAAAAAAATCCCAGGGGAAAAAAAATCCCATTTAATCTCTGATTAGGCACTTGGCACAGAGTCTGGCCCATACTATTCAGGTAAGAAGAATTTGTAGGATGAATGAGTGACAAGAAATTTTCTGCATTCTTTCTCTTTCTTTTTAAGAAACTAGACAGGAGAAGAGACTCTGCTGCCTTTGGGTTTCAAGTTTTCTGGTTTAATCTATGAACCCTCTTTATCCACCCAAACTGCGATGTCTCAGGGAGGACAGTTAGTCTGCATTGTATATGGAAGTGGCCCCAGGGATAGCTGGTAGGGATCAGCTATCTTGTCTTCATGGATCCCAAGGTGCTGTTCTGCTGCCATGGAGCTGGGCAGTTCCCTCGAGTTCTTACCTTTCAGAAGGGTCTTGTCACTTATGACAGCTTGTTGGGTGGCCTTTTTCTTCATGGGTCTAACTCAAGAACCAAAGAATGAACATAGATATGGGGGATGCATTGTCTGTAAAGAGTCTGATGAAACCAAATTCATCTTGACAAGAAAATACATGGAAAAACAAGTTCATCTTAACAAAATGAACTGGATGAATTTATAATGATTGAGATTTATTTTCTTTTGCAAAGAGACCACTAATGATCAGAGATGGAGCCTCATGCACTGTGACTGGAAAGTGACATCTGTATAAAAATTGTGACCAAAGAGGGATGAGGGAAAGGAGAGAATGTTAGCTCAAAATGCCAGGGTGACCCCATTAAAAAGTGGGCAAAAGGCTGGGCACAGTGGCTCACGCCTGTAACCCTAGCCCTCTGAGAGGCCGAGGCCGGTGGATTGCCTGAGCTTAGGAATTGGAGACCAGCCTAAGCAAAATCGAGACCCTATCTCTACTAAAAATAGCAAAAGCTAGCCAGGTGTGGTGTTGCATGCCTGTAGTCCCAGCTCCCTGGGAGTCTGAGACAAGAGGATTGCTTGAACCCAAGAGTTTGAGGTTGCTGTGAGCTATGATGCTACAGCACTCAACCCCAAGTGACAGAATGAGACTGTGGAAAGAAAGAAAGAGAGAGGGAGGAAGGAAGGAAGGAAGAAAGGAGGGAGAAAGAAGTAGAAAAAGACATGAACACATATTTTTTCAAAGAGGATAGACAAATGGCCAATGAACATATGATAAACATATGCTCAGCATCACTAATCGTCAGGGAGATGCAAATTAAATCACAATGACATACCACCTTACCCCTCTCAGACTATGCATTATTAAAAAAGTCAAAAAGTAGGAGGTGGTGTGGATGTGGTAAAAATGGAACACTAATACGCTGTTGGGAATATAAATTAGTACAACCTCTATATAAAATGTTTGGAACGTTCTCAAAGAACTAACCGTACATTATCTGGTCTGGCTAGTTGGATCGAGGTGGCAGCTGCCTTGGAGGCCACAAAGCAGTTGCCCTACGGAGTAGGGGGGCAAGAATATTTTCTATAATTGCCTATATTTTTTACAAAATGGAAATCATCTTTTTTGTAAAATTTTAAAATATCCCAAAAGCAAGTAAGTGTACATCGTTGCAATCCCACCTCCTGGTAATAACCGCATTGAGCAGATAATGTTGGTGTCTCACCATATGTCCTCAGGTCCCCCCTCAGGTCACCTATAAACAGGTATCATGCTATAGGGCAGTGAATGTCCCTGTCCATCCATTTCTGTAGGACAATTTGAGGGGCCCCAGGAGGTCAGGCCCCAGGTGTCTGAAGCACCCATCCCTGCTCAGGCTTGTAACTCCGCCCCCTCACTGAGCTTGGAATCACCTCTCAAAGTGCTTGCCCCCAAATTCGTGCCCAGGAGGGGTCACAGTTCAGGTGCACCTGCCTTTCTTCATTTTTCCTCTCCTACCTTCAAGGTGCTCCACGTGCTTCTCTTCCCACCAGGTCCACATTCCCACCCAACACCTTTCGTGTTTACAGCCATAACATAAATACACTGTTAGAGGCATGCCCTGATTTGCAATTTAATATTGATTCAGTCATCATTTGCTCATGTACCTATTGCGTGTGTGTCAAGCACAGGGTAGACTAAACTGAATTGCTCTTGTCTGCTCAAGGCAAAGAGATGGAGACAGAGACAGATTTACAGAAAATAGTTATGATATAATATGCCACAGGCTCTTATCCAGGCTGGGGAAGAAAGTTGATGTTGGAGGTTAGAACTTAGAATGCTTTTTGTAATAGAAATAATGTAATGTCTGATCATTAACAGGCAGGTGTAGCAGGCTAATAATGGGCCCCTAAAGATGTCCTTGTGCCAATCTTCAGAACCTGGGAATATGTTACTTCCCATGGTAAGAGGGACTTCGCGAGTGTGATTAAGTTAAGGATTGTGAGATGGGGATATCATCCTGGGTTATCTGGGTGGGCCCAATGTAATCTCAGGGGTCCTCATAAGAGGAAGGCCGAGAAATGTTGGCGTCAGATAGAGAAAGAGACAGCAAAACAAAGATTTGAAGATGCACCACTGTTGGTTTTATAAATGGAAGAAGGGGTCATGTGCCAGGGAATAGAGGCATCCAATCTGGAAGAAAAAGGAAACAGATTCTACCCTATAGCCTTCATTAGGAACCATCTGACTTTAGTCCAGTGAAGCTGATTTTGGACTTAAGGCCTTCAGACCTGTAAGAGGGTAAATTTGTTATTCCTCCCCCCGCCCCTATTTTTTGAAGATAGTCTCACTCTGTTGCCCTGCTAATTCTCAGCAACCTCAAACTCTTGGGCAACATAGTGAGACCTCATATCAAAAGAACAAATAGGGTGGCACCTGTGGCTCAAGGAGTAGGGTGCCAGCCCCATATACCAGAGTGGTGGGTTCAAACCCAGCCCTGGCCAAAAACTGGGGGAAAAAAAAAAAAAAAAAAAAAAAAAAAAATTTCAACCTCAAACTCTTGGGTTTAAGCAATTCTCTTGCCTTAGCCTCCTAAGTAGCTGGGACTACAGGTGCCCACCACAATGCCCAGCTATTTTTTGTTGTAGTTGTCATTGTTGTTTAGTGGGCCGGGGCTGGGTTTGAACCCACCAGCCCCGGTGTATGTGGCCAGCACCCTAACCACTGAGCTAACTCCTACACTCAAGTGATCTTCCTGTCTCAGCTTCCCAAGTAGCTGGGACTGCAGGTGCCCACCACAACACTTGGCTAATTTTTCTGTTTTTAGTAGAGGTACAGGGTCTTGCTCTTGCTCAGGGTAGTCTCAAATTCCCAAGCTCAAGTGATCTTCCTGCCTCAGCCTCCCAGAGTGCTAGGATTACAGATGTGAGCCACCATGCCCAACCTTCTCAGTTATTTTTTATTTATATAGATTCATGGGTATGTATGTGATTTGCTCTACCTTTTTTTTTTTTTTTTTATGAGATGGAGTCCCATTTGTCACCCAGGTTGGAGTGCAGTAGCCTGGTAGTAGCTCAGTGTAACCTCCAAGTCCCAAGCTCAAGTGATCCTCCTTGCTCAGTAATTGGTACTACAGTGCATACCACTATGCCCAGCCAATTCTGCTACATTGATGGACTGCACTATGTTGCCCAGCCTGGTCTTGAACCCCTGGGTTCCGGCAATTTTCCTCCTACCTCAGCCTCTCCGATAGCTGGGATTTACAGGCATGCACCACTGTACCCAGCTTGACTCCAAGTTTAACAGAGTATGTTGTATTACTTACCATTTGCTAAGTCTGGCAACGCTAACAATCGCTGATTTGGCAATGCCCCATCGCGGTAGGTGTGAGTCCCTAGTCCCTCTAAGTGCCTCTCTTAGGTTCCTAGTCCCTTGGAAGACTGAGCCTCTCTGACCCTGACTACCTCAGGTGTTTCTGCCCTCTAAGTCCAGCCCACAGTGTGGCCCTGAGGATGGTCTGGAGGCATAGCTGTGGCAAGTATGGGCTTTTTCCGGGTGAATCTGGGAACAGGCCCACACAAGGAAGCCCCGCAGAGCACTGTGATGAGATTGGTGTGTTGGCCAAATCACTGAGAAGCCGGTAACACTCTTAGGAGAAGTTGCCATAATCATCTTAGTGATTCAAGAAATACAAATTAAAACATCAATAAAATATAATTTTTGCCTATCAAATTAGCTAAAATTTAAAAGATAATCATGGCATCTGACTTTGTGAAGTGCTCACTACATCCCAGGCACTGCAGTTCTATCTTTGAGATGGATTCTCCTATGTACCACTCACAGTGACCTTTGCTGTAGGTTCTGACCTCCTTGTTCCTGCCCAGAAAATGCGACTGAGCAGTCAGCATTGCCTCAGGAGTGGGACCAGAGACTGGGCTCCTCACTGTGGCCTACACTCCTTCCATGAAGCTTGAGGTGGACGGGAAATGGCTGCAGCTTTTTTGAAAGGTAAGGACAATATCTAACAAAATTTAAATGCACATCTTTATGAACCCAGCAATCTCACTTTTAGTATCAGTGTGTAAAGGGACATGTGCAAAGACATTTATTTTAGCACTGTTTATAATGATCAAAAGTAGAAAACAGGCTCGGCGCCCGTGGCACAGTGGTTGCAGTGCCAGCCACAGGAACTGAGGCGGGCGGGTTCGAACCCGGCCCAGGCCAGCTGAACAACAATGACAACTGCAACAAAAAATAGCTGGGCATTGTGGCAGGCGCCTATAGTCCCAGCTACTTGGGAGGCTGAGGCAAGAGAATCGCTTAAGCCCAAGAGTTTGAGTTTGCTGTGAGCTGTAACGCTACAGCATTCTACGACATAGTGAGTCTCTGTCTCAATAAAAAAAAAAAAAAAAAAAAATTACATTGCACACATGGGGCATATTGACAAGGTGAGGGTGTGCATGTCCATATGTGTATGTAAAGGCAGAGTGACCTTGATGACATGAAATAAAGTAGTAGAACACTGTTATAACAACATTTTACTTTGGTAAAAAAAGCATGTATCTGTCTTATTGATACCGGAATTCCATTCTTCAGTCGGTCCTGGATCTCAGGGATTTGAAGAATGAATCCACGGACCACAGGTCAGTGGTAAGATAGGATTTTTATTAGAAGTTAGAAAGGAACACAAAAGTAAAAAGCACCAGAGCTGGAAGGGGGAAAGAACTAAAACTAACTGGGGAGTCTCTATGTGGGTTCTTTTATCTAGGGCATTATCTTCCTAATGCCGCAATGTATTTTCTTTGTTAAAAAGAGGTCTGGGGCGGTGCCTGTGGCTCAGTGAGTAGGGCACTGGCCCCATATACCGGGGGTGGTGGGTTCAAACCCAGGCCCGGCTGAACTGCAATAACAACAAAAATAAATAAAAAGAGGTCTCGAGAACCGGTGATCTAGTGGTATTAGGTCTTGAGAATTGCACTTGGCCAGGACTTGGCAAATAGAAACACGTTTTCATCGTTAATGAGTGTTATTGACAAAGTAATCAATGCAGTCCCTCTAGCTCAGGGCAAATGGTCGGGGTGTTCCCTTCATGAACTTGCCAACCCTAGGAAAACTGGGGTCCCCTGACCAGCCTTGAATGGGAGAAACCCTGTATCACTATTGCAGATCCGAGGACTACAGGGAAAAGCAAAACCAGAAATA
>CAUYPK010022257.1:0-11494 GCA_963574355.1 Loris lydekkerianus
CCCCTGTCTTAGGTTGCCTGCTCTTGCAGTTTCAGTCTTACCCGTCATGGGGATACAAACATCAATGGTTTGGTCCCTGTCTTAGGTTGACTGAATGCAGAGTGATCTTACCCGTCTTTGGGTACTATGAATGTAATCCAAGAATCTAACTATTATTCTTCACTGCCCTCCATAGCACCAATGACGGGTAAGATTCCCAAAGCGGGGACAACCTAAGACAGGATATGGAGAGGCTGCATGGTGGATTAAACTGGGGCTTTTTTTGGTGTGGTGGGGCTAAGTTGTTCTGTCTTGTTTTCACCTGGTCTTTGTTCAACCTTAGTGAAACAATTACTCTGGGTTGAAGTCTCAGCTGTAGAGAAATACCAGCAATTAAGTCACCCCGCCCCCCCCAGAGGCAACAATTGGAAAAGGAAAATCAAACCTTCCTACAACCACACACCCAGGGAACCACCTGAATAGTGTTCAGGCAAGTGTCTTAGTGCAAAAGGTCCAAATCAATTGCCTCAGTCAGCAACTGTCTGAGGTGGGAGAGTTTAGAAGGTCTCTGATAACTTGATCACAGGTGTCTGGTGACTACTTTGATAGGGCTTTGTCCAGTGCTCCGTGGAGTCAGGAGGACCCATCCAGATAATAGATCAGTCTGGGAAGGTTGATGCCTCCTTCCCCACCTTGCACCTCTGTCACGCCCAGTCACTTATAGCCCCACAATTGGCTGACCCAGTTGCCTGTAGTGAACAGATACTCCGGGGGGTTGCACCTGCCTGAAACACAATGAAATCTATTTCTGCTCAGCCAGGCTACTGCGCCTTGCCTCTATCTAGCAGGGGGAGGTGAGGCCAGACAACCTTGGGCACTTGATGGAGCCTGGGGTTTGTTCACTCAGTTCCAGCCTCACCCCTGATTGATGTCACTGACAGAACAGAACAGAACTTTGCAGAAAATTTTTTCTGTTCCTGCCAAATTTTCCTACAGAAGGGAGGCTGTTTTGAGTTCCCAGAGTCTGCGCCTCAGGCCCTGTCTTTGCTCCTGCAGGTTTGTATTTGGTTAGCTGTCAGTTCTTGCCTCCTGTCTTCCTTTGTCTATAAGCTGACGATCCCTGAGGCAGGGTGCTTCTTAGGCTCAGTAAAGTGGTCCTCTGGGTCAGCTACGCTCTCGGTACTTCCCAGCTCTGCGTGTGCATTTTTAGTCCCTACGGTCCACCCAGGCCGGTATCGCCTCAGGCAAACCCTTTACTCACGGGGCCTGCATTTCAGTCCCAGATCTGTTCTGTGATGGTTGACAACTGAGTAGATGCCTGCCCTCCTCTGGTTACCCAGGGAGACAGGGAATGTAGCTTCAGAATATCCAGGAGTGAGCCCTATTTTTGCTAACAGACAAGATGGCTGCTGCTCTGCGCCTCAGGGCTCCACGTCTCTGGTGTGGTTCCCTCTCAGCTGACCCTCTCCTCACTCCCATGCCCCAGAGTCACCACTGACCAGCTGCAGTTTCGGCCCTGTTCACATCCCTCGAAAAATTACCCAGGAATCTGGACTCCTCCAGGACAGACTTCCAGACCTCAGAGTGAGAGTGGAGGGGAGTTCTGGGAGCTCAGATTTGCAGGTAGAGAATATACAGTTTTATACAGGTTTATGCCTGGTAGGAGAACACCATGGCACCCTAGTAGGGGAGGTAGGTCCAGTTTTTAGAGGGTCTCTCCCATGGAGTGTAGTGGGAGGACCTTTGAACTCTGCTTGTTGTTTGTTTGTGGGGCACTCTGAGCCATTCTCATGGGGGAGGGGATTCCTGTCCACTTGGTTATAGATTTTGTACCTTTTGTTTGTATCCTTGGGGTCGCAGCTTGCCTCAGTGAGGTTGATGTGCGTTCTTCAACCTTCTCTCTTGGTGCAGCTCTAATACACCAGGTTACTTGCTAAATTTCTGTCCTTTAACTCTCCTTCTGGATGGGAGCCTCTGTGGAAAGCTGGCTTCGGTCAGCCATCTTGTCTCTGCCCCCCTTGACTGGGTATTCTTATGTTGCGTTTGGCCATGGCTGGGCTTTAACTGGCCACCCTCGGCATATGGAGCCAGTGCTTTACCCACTGAGCCACAGGTGCTGCCAAATCACACTGTGAATTCTTGATTCAAATAAGGCATTTTATATGCACAATAAAGATCCATAGTACACCCTACACCTCTACTGTTGGGCTGCTTTAATCTGGGCCAACATTTCATTCCCCCAATATGTCTGAGCCCAGGGTCCTGACATCTCTAAAGAACCTCTAATGTTCAGATCATCTGGCAATGCCCTAATAAAATGATTTCTTACCCACTTACCCCAACACATTAACATCCCCCCATGTACCAAATAAATCTCCTCCTTTATGTAGTTCCATATTTAATCTGCCTACTGACTGATCACTCCTCCTACTTCAGCTCTTAGACCTATGTCTAGAAAATTTTCTTTCTTCTTTATTTCTTTTATTATTTTACATGAGACAGATTCTCACTATGTTTCCCAGGCTGGAGTTTCATGGCATCAGCCTAACCCACAGCAACATGCAATCCTTTGGTTGAAGGTATACTGCTTCTTTGGTCTCTTGTGTAGCTGGAACTAAAGGCAAGAGCCACAGCCTTTGATAACTTTTATTATTTTAGTACAAACCAGGTGTGTGATTGGGGATGAATGTATCTTGCTGGTCCTCAACCAAACCCTGAGCACAGTGGATCAGCCCACCTTGGCCTCACAGAGCAGCAAAATATTGTAGTCATGTGTGGACTAAATCATTTAGCTGTGCTTAAGTTATGATCTTATAGTGCATTTGAGCGGTGATTAATACTCAAGCCCTGGGTGACACATGGGGACATCCAACTCTTGGGATGAAGGGATACTCCTTCCTCTGCATGTGGAGTAGCCAGAACTAAAGGCAAGCACAAAAACCCTTGATGACCTTTCCTATTTTAGTAAACACCAGGTATGTGATAAGGGCTGAGGTTATCTTGCTATTGCTCAGTCTTGTCTCTAACCCCTGAGCTCAGGGGGTCAACCCACCTTGGCATTCCAGAGCAACCAAATTTATAGTCATGGGAGGCAAGTCATTGAACTCTACTTGAGGGGCTTTGAGGAGCATTGAGGAGTGTTGTATCTTCAGGTTGAATTCTTGATTCAAATAAGGCTTTTCATATGCACAATAAAGATCCAGAGTACACCCCCTACCTCTACTGTTGGGCTGCTTCAATCTGGGTCAATATCCCCTTCACCCAATGAGTCAGAGCCCAGGGTCCAGATATCTCTAGGGAAGCTCTACAGTTCAGATGAACTGGCAAGATCCTAATGAAATGATTCCATACCCGCTTATCCTGACACATTAACATCCCCCTGGGTACCAAATAAATCTCCTTTATGTAGTCCCATATTTCATCTGCCTACTGACCTTTCCTAACACATAGTGAATGTGTTAGGAATGTTTGCATATCCATGGTAGGCAGACATTACCACAATTATGTGCACATCTCTTTTTTTGCTTATCAGGTTACATTATTGATTGTGTATTGAACACGTGGCCCAAAATAACTCCTCTACTTTCTATGTGGCCAATCAGCCAAAAGGTTAGAGACATCTGGCCCAGAGGTAAGGAATGTTGGAACTTTCCAAATGGGCTGATATTTTTCAGGATAAGAAAAAAAAATAACTGCAGGTTGCAGAGTACACCACTGGACACAATGCCTATCCAGATTTCAAGAGAAGACCTTAAGTAGAAAACCTACCATCTGAAATGAGCCTATTCTAGAGAAAGCAATAAAATCACAGGAAAATTAAAACTGAGAACTGTGTGACATACCTGTCAGGTCTTTGAAATCACTGTTTGATATTTGGGCTTGAGTTCTTTCTGTGTAACATCCCAGGGCAGCACTAGGTATTAAAAAAAAAAAAAAAAAAAAAAAAAAAAAAGGTTGTTGAATTCCTTGTCCTGATATACACACAAACATTTGGAAGCAGGAATTGAGTGTGGAGAACAGGACTCCACTCTTTGATAACAGTTTGAAGCCAACAACAAACCCGATAGCCAATACACATGCTTAGCAGGAATAAGGTGAAGCATAAACATGGTAACCCAGGGCAACACCCGTTGTGATGTCATTCATGGTGACCATATAGTGACTTCATCCTGTAATGTTCTGGAATACAGGCTTCTAGTCAAAGATACTAAGTGGCCTTTTCTGCTCACTTGAGCTGATATCCCTCAATGGTTTGAACCAGGATACATCTTAGCCCTCCATACACACACAGAGAAGTGATCATCCATTTGTGCCCTGATGATTCTATTGACAGTTGAGATTCCTGACACTAGGCTGAGAAAACAGTTGAGATTTTGTACAGCAGTGTGACTCAGGATGCATCCCATTTGACATAACTTCATAGAGTCGCTTAAGTAGGATGCTATTTATTTTTGCCTTTTTATTTCTTTCTTGGAGAAAGAGTTTTACTTTGGCATCACATCTCACAGCAAGCTTCTGCTCCTGAGATTAGGCGATATATTATATTTGCCTCAGCTTCCAGAGTAGCTTGGACTACAGGAGCCCACCACAACACCAGGGTATGTGTGTATATATATATATATATTTTTTTTTTTTTTTTTTTTTTTGCAGTTTTCCCACGGTTGGTATTTTACTCACCACCCTTGCACCACACTTGTTACATGGGGCTGGCCTCCTGCCCACTTTGTCACAGGCTATGCCCCTGGAATGCTATTTCAAAGCTACCAGCTGTTTCAACCTACCCCAAATTATCCATTTAAGAAAAGCTTACAAATTGACTATGCTGGCAAAAGCCTCAATTTTTCATATTTTCTCAGGTCTTAAGCATGTCTATATTGCTTGAACCATCAAGGTAATCCTAGTCTTTTTAGATGATGAAAATCTTTGTTGGTTGGTTTGTTGGTTTGTCTGTACATTTGTGTGTGTAGGGGTATTTTTGACATACAGTTTACATATGTGGCCCAGGCTACTTTTTTTATGGCATCAGGCTAGATCATAGCAACCTCAAAAAACAGAATTCAGGCAATCCCGAGTGAGACTGCCATGTGGCTAGGAATACAGTTGTGTGTTGCAATGCCAAGATGATTTTCCACATTTTAGGAGAGACAGGTTCTGACACTTGGTCAGTCCATTCTCTGCACCCCCTCATTTAAGAAATACACTCATTTCAGCATGTCAGAGGGCTGGGATTATAGGTGTGAGCCACCAAGTTTGGTCATTTTTTCTTTATTTGCTTCCCTGTGTCCCTTCCTCACTTTATCCTTTCTCCAATGGTCTCTCTCTCATTCATTTGTTCTCTCCATTACTTTGTTTCCTCCATTACTTTCTTTCCTGTATCTCTTTCCTGTACACCTTAAGGGAAACTTCTCTAGTAACAAACAATCTATGTAAATGCTCCCTGAATGTGTAGGCTTGAACTCTATACTTGAAATGTGTGTATTGTGCAGTGAGAAAATTATATCTGAAAAGATTTGCTGTTTTATTAATATAATCTATGGCTTGTTATCTATGAGGATTATTGAGAAAAACCTTCACCAAGATATAAGCATGGATGAGCACCATCACTCACACCTATGATCCCAGCAATTTCAGAGGATGAGGCAGAATGATCACTGGAAGCTAAAGGGTTTCAGAACAGATTGAGCAACCTAGTTAGTCCCCACGTGTACAAGAAATAAGTGCAAAACTTACCCAGAAGTGGTGGCATTGGACTTTACTCTCAGCTGCTGAGAAGCATAAACTTGAGATGACCACTTGAACTTAGCAGCTTACATTTCCTTGATCTATAATGGTACCAATGTATTTTTCTGGGCCAAAGTGGGAAATGCAGTATCCAATATTTAAGAGAAATGCTGTATAGTTGCAGGAAAAGTCCAGTAGAATATAAAATATTTTATAAACATATCCCAAATGGGATTTATTACCAGGATTGCCAGTACAGCTTAATATGAGAAAATCAACTAGTAAAACACACTACATTAATAGAATCAATAACAAAAATCACATGGTCACCTCAAGAGACACAGAAAAGGCTTTTGACAGAGGCAAAATATCTTGTTGATAAATTTTTTCAAAAATATTCGAAGAGAGGTGGCTGTTGCTCAATGAGTAGGGATTCAGCCCCATATACCAAGGGTGGCAGGTTCAAACCCGCTCCAGCCAAACTGAAAAACAATAACAAAAATCATAAATGAGAAGATAACATCTTCAGGACTACTAATGGGATTTACACATGATCGTGTACATATAACGAGCTACATTATACACGATGGAATATTTTTGAACACTCAAAAGGAATGAAGTGCACATTAATGTTGCAATAGAAATGAACCTAAAAACCATTCTGATAAGGGAATAAGGCCACTTACAAAAGACCAGAAAGAGCATTACTGAACTCAGAAGAAAGCATCAAGACAAGGCCAGTTGTCTGCTAGGAGTAAGGGGAAGGTGGGGAAGGGTGGTGAGGAAGTGAAAGTGACTGCTAGTAGGTGTTGACATTCTTCCTGTGGATAGAGAAGACAAAGTTCTCAGATTAGATTGTGATGATAGCTGTACAGTTGTGTGACTACACTAAAAAACACAGAATAATATACTTTCAAAGGGGGGCTACTTTTTTCACTGAAGCTACTTGAAGATGTTTTCCAACACTTGAAGTGCTGAAAAGGCTCACAGCATAAGAAGTACCCAGGTCATGAGAGTACTTGAGAGACAGTCAACCCTATCTCCCTGCTCACACACAGGATACTATGAATTGACATGGAAGGCACATTTTTCCATCCTGCCGAAGTTGTTGTTTTATTTTTTCTTGAGAAAGAGTCTGACCTTCCCCTGGGTAGAGTGCCATAAAGTCATCCTAGGAAACTGCAATCTCAAACTTCTGAGTCAACAGATCCTATTGTCTCAGCCTTAATAGCATCTGGGTGTCCAGGTAGCCCCACAGTGCCCAGTTACTTTGGACTAACCGCTTCTGCCTCCCAGAGTGTTAGCATAACAGGTGTGAGACAGAATTTGACAACTTCCCCCTGGGTAGAGTGTCCTGAAGTAATTATAGGTAACCACAATCTCAAACTCCTAAGTCAACAGATCCTATTGCCTCAGCCTCCAGAGCATCTGGGAGTTCAGGTGCTCTCATAAAGTGCGCAGTTATTTAGATCACCTGCTTCTGCCTCCAAGATTGTTACCATTACAGGTGTGAGGCACTAATCCAGACCTTGAATTTGGGATGTTTTTCAAGCTATGTTTGGTGGCCAATGGTGGTGCTTCTGGACTGTCATCTTGGCACTTTAGGAGGCCCTGTCAGTTGGATTGTTGGAGTTTCTGAATTGGAGACCAGCCTGAACACTAGAGAGATCCCCATGTCTGAAGAATTAAAAACACCTGGGTGTTAAGAAGGTGCCTAGAATCCCAGCTGAGGCAATAGGTTCACTTGATGACAACACTTGAGGTTTTCTGTGAGATGTGATATGAAGGCACTCTACAAATGGCAACAAAATGAGACTCTGTCTCAATACATAAATGAAGAAAACCATTGCTGGGGAACTTACCCCTCATTTTTACTTTTGAACACGGATCGAGTTCAAATTTTTGCCCTAGATTTTATGTCACGTAGAGAAATTTATTCCTCATAGGGAAATTGTTTTCATACAACTTCTATTAATCAACTCTTTGTATTTTATGCAATTCTGACCCTTTGATATTGTACATTCCTTTAGTCACTGGAAACAACACACACAATGAATTCTTGACTCAAATCATGTTGCCCCCTTGGGGGCCACATTATATCTCTTCTTTTATGTACTCTTGTACAAATTCTATTTACCTACTGACCTCTCCTCATACCTCAGCTCTTGGAAAGTGTGCCTAGCCAATTTATTTTCTTTCTTTCTTTCTTTCTTTCTTTCTTTCTTTCTTTCTTTCTTTCTTTCTTTCTTTCTTTCTTTCTTTCTTTATTTCCTTCCTTCCTTCCTTCCTTCCTTCCTTCCTTCCTTCCTTCCTTCTCTCTCTCTCTCTCTCTCTCTCTCTCTCTCTCTCTCTCTCCTTCTTTCTTTATTTTTTTTCCCCCCATAGGACAATCCACCCTAAAGGACAGTTGTTTTATTCATTCCCACTATCCCCATCCCAAACACCACATTTATTGAGTGCAAGTAGGTACTCAGTAAATACAAAACGAATTAGCAAGAAGTTATTTTAAATTTTGAAACATTTGGCATTAAATCAGATTTATTACACATTTGAAGTAAATTCTATATAAGAAGATAAAAAAGCATGAAATTAGAACTGTCTCAATCAATCACACATTGTCAGAATTGACCCTTCAGAAAATGTATATTCATATAAATGACACAAAATTAATAAAATAATATTCATTGCACTTTAGAGCCTTAAATTTAATATTTACAATATTATAAAGAAATAGTCCATCTCAAAGACCAGGCACAGTGTCTTAGAACCAGTATTTTAAAATAAATAACATTTTATTTTCTTGACAGATGAACTCTGCTCTTCTCGACCACCTCTAATACATATCAACATGAATTTAATTCCCTGAATGCTCGTGAAGATGCAAGGATAAATCTAGTTAAATTTTCTTATTAGAGTATAGCATTCTAATTATAGCCTTCAATTTTTTTTTTTATAAAACCATTCTCTACCACTCTCATTTTATCTGTGATAACCCTAATGGTAGCAGAGTAACATGTCTTCAAACACGTATTGAAAATCATTGAATTTTCTAGAGCCTACTATTCCAACTCTCCTTTTGTCTTGGAAATTGCTATTTAAATACACCTGCCAGTTTAATAATTTTTATTACAACTGATTTAAAGTGATCCAGAAATGGCCAAAATCACACTTCCACAGCATAGGTAAGGTTACAAAATCTCAATGTCCAAATCCCTTGTCAAGAGACGTCTGACAAGGAGCCTTTCATTACAACAAAGGTTAACTGGGCATTGCTGCAATATTCTAAACTTTCTCTGTGGATGAATACAGGAATGCTACCACCTGGAATGCATTATAAAGGTCCATACAGAAAGCATACAAAGCCAGGGAAAGAGGCCTCTGCCTACCTATTTTCTTGATTTCCCTGACCAAACAGCTGAGAATGTTGATCTTTTTGGGGAAAAAAAAATCTGATCAAGACCTACTCACTAAAATTGATAAAATGCTCTATTACCTCAGGATCAAAGAGAAGTCAAGACAAAATTATACCCAAGGGGACCAGGACAGCCCATCAAAGCCCATCAACAGGCATGCAAGTGACAGACCAGGAAGCAATTGTAGAGCCATCAACATAACAATCTGTGAAATCCACCCTGGGCCCATGCTCTGCCATCCAGAGAATATCATCTGTAGATGAAAGCACCTGGGACCTGTCAGTCATCCAAGCCCAGAAAATTAAGAGTTATATTATAATTGTCTCCATTTCATAGCCTTAGTTTTCAATGAACTGGAAAAATACTAGGCTCAAAAACAATTTGCTTTTGAAAGGATTCCAGGGCATAAAAAACTGATGTGATTTCTTACAGCTGTTAAGATGAAAATGTAGAACAAATTGCATTAAAACTTACTGACAGTAATGTATTTAATTATTAATGGCCATTTCAAAAATACCCGTTCACATTATGACTGTCAATATTACTAGACAATTATACTATAGAAACTTATTCTATGTACACTATTAGTTTATTTTTTATTTATTTATTTATTTTTTTTATTAAATCATAGCTGTGTACATTGATATGATCATGGGGCATCATACACTAGCTTCATAGACCATTTGACACATTTTCATCACACTGGTCAACACAGCCTTCCTGGCATTCTCCCAGTTATTGTGCAAAGACATCTACATTCCACATCTACCAAGTTTCACATATAGCCTTGTAAGATGCACTACAGGTGTAATCCCACCAATCCCCCTCCCTCCACCCTCCTCCCCTCTACCTTCCTTCCCTTTCCCCCTTCCCCCTATTCTTAGGTTGTAACTGGGTCATAGCTTTCATGTGAAAGCCCTAAACTAGTTTTATAGTAGGGCTCAGTACATTGGATACTTTTTTTTTCCATTCTTGAGGTACTCTACTAAGAAGAATATGTTCCAGCTCCATCCATGTAAACATGAAAGAGGTAAAGTCTCCTTCTTTCTTTAAGGCTGCATAATATTCCATGGTGTACACATACCACAATTTATTAATCCATTCATGGATTGATGGGCACTTGGGTTTCTTCCATGACTTAGCAATTGTGAATAGGGCTGCAATAAACATTCTGGCACAAATATATTTGTTATGATGTGATTTTTGGTCTTCTGGGTAGATGCCCAATAGAGGAATTACAGGATTGAATGGCAGATCTATTTTTAGATCTCTAAGTGTTCTCCATATATCTCTCCAAAAGGAATGTATTCATTTGCATTCCCACCAGCAGTGCAAGAGTGTTCCCTTTTCTCCACATCCTCACCAACATCTCTGGTCTTGGGATTTTGTGATATAGGCCAGTCTCACAGGAGTCAGATGATATCTCAAAGTAGTTTTGATTTGCATTTCTCTGATGATGAAAGATGATGAGCATTTTTTCATATGTCTAAAGGCTGTGCGCCTGTCTTCTTGAGAGAAATTTCTCTTCAAATCCCTTGCCCAGCCTGCGATGTGATCACTTGTTCTTTTCCTGCTAATGTGTTTGAGTTCTCTATGGATTCTGGTTGTTAAACTCTTGTCGGAGACATAACCTGCAAATATCTTCTCCCATTCTAAGGGCTGTTTGCTTGATTTACTTACTGTGTTTTTGGCTGTGCAGAAGCTTTTTAGTTTTATCAGTTCCCAGTAGTGTATTTTTGAAGCTGCTTCAATTGCTTGGGGGGGTCCTCCTCATAAAATAGTCTCCCAGACCGATTTCTTCAAAGGTTTTTCCTGCACTCTCCTCTAGTATTTTTTTAGTTTCATGTCTTAAGTTTAAATCTTTAATCCAGTGAGAGTCTATCTTAGTTAATGGTGAAATGTGTGGGTCCAGTTCCAGTCTTCTTCAGGTTGCCAGCCAGTTCACCCAGCACAATTTGCTAAATAGGGAATATTTTCTCCACTGAATGTTTTTAATTGGCTTGTCGAAGATTAAATGACAGTAAGTAGCTGGATTCATCTCTTGGTTCTCTATTCTGTTCCAGACATCTACTTCTCTGTTTTTGTGCCAATATCATGCTGTCTTGATCACTATTGATTTGTACTATAGTCTGAGGTCTGGTAGTGTGATTCCTCCTGCTTTGTTTTTATTTCTGAGTAATGTCTTGGCTATTCTAGGTTTTTTCTGTTTCCATATAAAACAAAGTATTGTTTTTTCCAGATCTTTAAAGTATGACAGTGGAGCTTTAATAGGGATTGTGTTTAAATTATATATTGCTTTGGGTAGTATGGACATTTTAATAATGTTGATTCTTCCAAGTCGTGAACATGGTATGTTTTTCTATTTGTTAACATTTTCAGTT
>CAUYPK010022258.1:0-11813 GCA_963574355.1 Loris lydekkerianus
TGAATATTTTATGAGGAGGACTCCCCAGGCAATTGAAGCAGTATCAAAAATACACTACTGGGACCTGATCAAACTAAAAAGCTTCTGCACAGCCAAGAACATAGTGAGTAAAGTAAGCAGACAGCCCTCAGAATGGGAGAAAATATTTGCAGTTTATACCTCTGATAAAGGTATAACCAGAATCCACAGAAAACTCAAATTTATTAAAAAGAAAAGAACACATGACCCCATTTCAGGGTGGGCAAGGGACTTAAAGAGAAACTTCTCTAAAGAAGACAGACACAAAATCTACAAACACATAAATAAAAGCTCATCATCCTTAATCATCAGAGAAATGCAAATCAAAACTACTTTGAGATATCACCTAACCCCAGTAAGAGTAGCCCACATAACAAAATCCCAAAACCAGAAATGTTGGCGTGGATGTGGAGGAAACGGAACACTTCTACACTGCTGGTGGGAATGCCCACTAATACGTTCCTATTAAAAGGATGTTTAGAGAATACTTAGAGACCTAAAAATAGACCTGCCAATCATCCTATAATTCCTTTAGTAGGTTTATACCCAGAACTGACCAAAAGTCACAATATAACAAAGATCTGTACCAGAATGTTTATTGCAGCCCAATTCATAATTGCTAAGTCATGAAAGTAGCCCAAGTGCCCATCGACCCATGAATGGACTAGCAAATTGTGGTACATGTATACCATGGAATACTATGCAGTCTTAAAGAAAGATGGAGACTTTACCTCTTTCATGTTTACATGGATGAAGCTGGAACATATTCTTCTTAGCAAAGTATCTCAGGAATGGAAGAAAAAATATCCAATGTACTCAGACCTACTATGAAGCTAAATTATAGATTTCACATGAAGGCTATAACCCAACTATAGCAGAAGACTATGGGGAAAGGGCCAAGGAAGGGGAAGGGAAGGGGGAGGTTTTGGTGGAGCGAGGTAATGGGTGGGGCCACATCTATGGTGCATCTTAGAATGGGTACAGGTGATTGCAGTAATGTACACAGCTATGATTTAACAATAAAAATAAGAATAATAATAATTAGATGCCATAAGTTTGGGAAGCTAGGCCATATGAAAAAAGAGTGCCATAAAGGAAAAAACAATAAACCTCTAGGTGTATGTTCCAGGTGTAGAAAGGGACACCATTGGGCAAATGAATGCCAGTCTCGATTTGGTCAGTATGGAACACCCTTATCATAGGGAAACTATTACTTGGGCCAAAATCAGGACCCACTGGTAAATACAGAAAATGAAACAATGCAGCTTCTTTAATACCTTCATTTCAAACTATTCTTTGGTAAAGCAGTGTTATTCATTCAACTTTATGCCAAGGGAGGATCCTGCCTGCAGTATGCCGGATCTTTGACACCCCAGATACAAATATGGGAAAAATAAACAAGCCCCTTCCGTGCCCCTTTAAGTAGTTGGGCATCCCCTTTGGCGCCCCCTTTAAGTAGTTTGGTGCCCCCTTCCGTCCCCCCGTAAGTAGTTCAGCATCCCCTTTGGCACCCCCTTTAAGTAGTTTGGGGCCCCATTTGAGTAGTTCAGCTCCGAGTAGTTAGGGGCTCCCTTCGCAGCCCCCTTCAAGTAGTTGGGCACCTCCCTCTATAAGTCTTGGATTCAACTAGCAAAGGAGAAACTTTCCAAGAAAAGGGATGTCTTTGTTCTCCGGCTGCTAAAGACAGAAGTAGCAAAAGGCAGTATCTTGCTCACTAGCTACTAGCAGAAGTAGCAAAGGGTGGTGAAAGCCATAGGTTATTTTGCTACCAAAGGACCGCAAAAAACAGGGCCTCTGGAAAAGCAGAACCCTTCTTCCAAAAATTAACATCTTTGCTACCAAGAACCGTGAAAAGCGGGGCCTCTGGAAAAGCAGGAGTAAGATCCATGCTTGCAAAGACCACGAGGAAAGCAGGACCCTTTGTTCATCCATCTGTTAATTACAATTCATATATCAAAGAAAAAGCTTCCCCTTTAAGCAGGACCTTTGTATTGTAAATTCTCTCAGCCAAAGATTTTTCTCAGTTTGAAATAACTTTAAAGTAATTGACATTAGAATCACTATATTTTCATATTTTCCGTAGTGGCAGCTGAAGCTTGAGTTAGACAGGGGCTCCATCATTTAAAGAGCCCCTACATGGAATTCTGAACTTTGAAAATCACCTTATATTCTTTATCCTTTCACCTACCAGAGAAAGAGCTGAACAACAAGAACAACTCCCCTTGCCATATTAAAAGCTATTGTAAGGTATACAGAAAGGGGGAATGTGTAGCCGACCATATACCATATGGGAAGGAGAAGTGAGAGTTAAGCTTGGACTACTCTAATTATAAGAAGCACTGGTAACATCTCGGTAATGTAACACCTTGGTGATAAGAGCATGGGGAAGGGATTTGGCTCTCCTTAAAATGAGAGCTTGGGAGATAAGAACATCTCTCCTTAAAATGAGAGCTTGGGAGATAAGAACATCAGTGATTGGCAGTCTCTACACCTGTGGTGCAAGTACCCATAGTATTGTGGGATTATGTTTGTAAGAAGCTGCAGGAGAAGGCAGTCAGGGAGCGCTCATTCTTTCACAGGCTCGTTCACTCTGACTCTTACACTTCTCCTGCCTTCAGGGTGTCTGCCCAGTGTCTCTCCCAGAAGACTGCTAAGATTTACTTTCTTACTAAGACTGTTTCTCTCTCTCTCCCTTCTGCTAAGGCAGATAGCCCTCAGGCACCTAACAGTAATTGTTCCTGAGTAAGATAGCACAGCCATCCATGTGCTGTGCTATCTTGAGATCTTCTAAGATTTTTATATTCAAGATAGATCTATACTGAGATTTTATATTCAAGATAGATTTATCTTGAAGATTTTTATATTCAAGATAGATCTATATTGAGATCTATCCAGCATCTCAATAGATAAGCTGGGGCCGACAGGGTGTTGTGGCAGGCGCCTGTAGTCCCAGCAATATATTTGGCAGACGGAGGCAAGAGAATCGCTTGAGCCCAAGAGTTTGAGGATGCTGTGATGCCATGGCACTCTACCAAGGGCAACAAAGTGAGACTCTATGTCAATTTAAAAAAGAAGAAGTCTCTGTGTAGTGTATTTGCCGCCTGGTCTTTCTCAGGGACAGTTTCTGTTGGTTTATTTTCCTATTTTAAATTGGCCATGCTTCCCTGTTTCTTTATATGTCTTCTGTTTTTTCCCCCCCCGAAAACTGAACATTTTGACCTAATAATGCAGTGACTCATGAAATCAGAATCTCTACCTTCTCCAAGGTTTGTTGTTTTTTGTTTTGTTTTGTTTTTGATTGCTGTAGGATTAACCTGAAGTGTAAACTTAGGGTCTTCTCCGGCCTTTTCTGAGTATGGTGCCTTTCCTTGGGAATATGCAGTGTGTGTGTCTGTCTCTGTGTGTGTGTGTACATGTATGTATATATATATATATATATTTTTTTTTTTTTTTTTTTTTAAAGACAAAGTCTCACTCTTTTACCCTGGGTAGAATGCCATGGTGTTGTAGCTCACAGTGACCTCAAATTCCTGGGCTCAAGTGATCCTCTTCCTTCGGCCCCCTGAGTAACTGGGATTACATGTGCCCACCATAATGCCCATCTAGTTTTTCTGTTTTTAGTAGAGACATCAATTGCTCTTGCTCAGGCTGGTCTTGAACTCCTGAGCTGAAGCAATCCACCCCCCTTGGCCTCCCAGAGTGCTAGGATTACAGGCATAGCCACCATTATCAGCCTTTAGTGTTATATTTTTAAGTTCACTCATTTTTTTTTCTGTAGTGCCTATGCCATCTAGTAAATTATTCACTTCAAATATTGAAATTTTCATCTCCAGAAATTTTGCTAGTTCTTTTTTTGTATCTTCCGCTTTTTATTCATTATGTCTCTAAAGATTACACTCTTGTTTCTGGGTTTGTTTTTCTTGGCTGATTTTTTTGGAGTTACATCACACTTTCTTCTTTCCAAGTTAGTAATTTTGTACTGGATATAAGACCTCATAAATATTATGTTGATGAATGGATTTTATTTCCTCACTTAAAGTATATTAAAATTTGTTTTCACAATAGATTGAGTTACTTGCTGAATAGCTTAGTTTGTTCTGGATTGTTTTTAAGCTTTCTTTGTACAGATTATTATAGAAGCCTTTGTTCTAGGGCTAGAATAGTTCTATGCTTAAAGTGTGAACATTGATGTTCAATAAGGACTCTCTAATCTAGCTGATCAGAACTCAAATATTTCCTAACTTCATTAGACTCTGAGAATTGTTCTTATAAATCTCTCATTGTTCTTTGCTTGTCTTTATGGAGTTTTGCTCTACTCGTGTGTGCTTTGGTATTCAGGAAGGACACAGAAAAATTCTTTCCAGATTTCAGCAGTTCTTTTCTTGGCATGACTCTCTTTTCTCTATTCTCTTCCCCATATATTTCTGCTACTTCACTTTTTTGAACTCCTATCTCTATCTCCTAAATTCCATAAAAGTGCTATCTGATAACCTCAGATCACTACATTATGGCAAGCGCTTCCAGGCAGAAATTCTTGGTAGTTATAGTACTCACTTAATTTTCCTTCTCCCAAAGGGATTAAAGTTCTCTAATGTCTCTCATCAGATGTCTGAGAACAGTTTTTTTTTTATTTATTTTTCACTTTTCTACTTGTAATGGTGAGGAAAAGTCTCATTCTTATTATTCCATCATGGCCATTTATTTTTCTATGACCTGTCTTTCATGTTCATTGCCTATTTTTCTGATGGAAGGTTCTTTTTTGGCATTCTATTACTTCTCCCTTAGAAGTTTCTGAGTTTTGACTCACTTGGTTAAATCATACAAGTGATAGATATCATCCCAGAACTCTCTCTCTCTCTGCTTGACCACCTGAATGATTGATGGTCTTTTACTGGTTCTTCTTGTCTTTATTTGGCTCTATTTTCCAGGTGCTCATAATAGCTAAAGAAATTGGTCTTTTAACTATGGATCTTCTAAAAATTTTTTGTATTTATTTATTTATTTTGAGATAGAGTCTCACTATGTTGCCCTCAGTAGAATACCATGGCATCGCAGCTCACAGCAACCTCCAACTCTTGGGCTTAAGAGATTCTCTTGCCTCAGCCTCCCAAGTAGCTGGGACTATAGGCATCTGCCACAACACCTGGCTATTTTTTGTTGCAGTTGTCATTGTATAGCTGGCCTGGACCAGGTTCAAACCTGCAACCTCCGTGGATGTGGCTGGCTCTGTAACCACTGTGCTATGAGCGCCGAGCTGATTTTTCCTCTCTTAGAAGGAATGATCTCTTAAACATGTTCTATGGAGTGTTTGACATCAATTATATTTTGTTTCTAGGTAAATATACCAAAATTTTATCCTAATATGTATGTCCTGCTTATCTCTGCTCAGTGACACTGTTCTAGGACAGGACCACAGGGCAATTTGTAACACAGAAAAGTATGATCAAAGAAGTTTAGTTTAGATATTATGAGCAGGTTGGGTCTAGTGGCTCATATCTGCATTCCTATGACTCTGGGAGGCCGAGGCAGGTGTGTTGATTGAATTCAGAAGTTTGAGCCCAACCTGAGCAATTGTGAGACTTCTCTAAAAAAAATAGCTGGGCATTGTGGTTGGTATAGTCCCAGCTACTCAAGATGCTGAGGTAAGAGTATCACTTGAGCCCAAAAGTTTGAGGTTGCTGTGAGCTCTGATGCCATAGCACTCAACTGTGGGAAAGAGAGACTCTGTATCAAAAATAAATAAATGATGCTTGGGACCTGTAGCTCAGTGGTTATGGTGCCAGCCACATACACCAAGGGTGACGGGTTCGAACCCAGCCCAGGCCAGTTAAACAACTACAACAAAAAATAGCCAGGTGTTGTGGCAGGTGCCTGTAGTCCCAGCTACTTGGGAGGCTGAGGCAAGAGAATCTCTTAAGCCCAAGAGTTGGAGGTTGCTGTGAGCTGTAATGCCACAGCATTCTACTGAGGGTGACATAGTGAGAGTCTGTCTCAATAAATAATAAAAAAAAATAGATGTTACGAGCACACTTTGGAACCAGTCTGGTTAAGTTCAAATCTAACTCTTATCACTTACATTGTGACCTTGAACAAATTCTCTGTTCCTTAATTTTCTTATCTATAAATGGGAATAATAGTAATAATTATTAATGCTGAATCTAAGGATCAGCCAAGTACCAAGGTATATTTGCACTCAATAATTGTTTAGCTGGGCGGCACCAATGGCTCAGTGAGTAGGGCGCCGGTCCCATATACCAAGGGTGGCAGGTTCGAACCTGGCCCCAGCCAAACTATAAAAAAAAAATAAATAAATAAATAAAATAATAATAATTGTTTAGCTGAATTAATGAATGAATGAGTGAATATACAAATCAATAAAAAAGGTGATCTTAAGTATTTAATGGGAAAATATTTTATTAAAAATAATTGAAAGAAAGTATCATACATACAAAACACTACAGTTGCGGGGGGGGGGGTTTGTTGTTGTTATTTTGGGTTTTGTTTTTGTTTTTGTTTTTGTTTTTTGAGACAGAGTTTTACTCTGTTGCCCTGGGTAGAGGGCCGTGCACTCTTGAGCTCAAGAGATCCTCTTGTCTCTCCCTCCTGAGTAGCTGAGACTATAGGCACCTGCACCATGCCCAGCTATTTTTTTCTATTTTTAGTAGAGATGAGGTCATGCTCTTGCTCAGGCTGGTCTTAAACTCCTGAGTTCAAGCAATCCACCTGCCGCGGCCTCCCAGAGTACTAGGATTACAAGTATAAGCCACTGCACCTGGCCAACACTATAAATTTTATTTTATTTTATTTTTTTGAGATAAAGTCTCACTATGTTACCCTGGGTAGAGTGCTGTGGTGTCATAGCTCACAGCAACCTGAAACTCTTGGGCTCAAGTGATTCTTTTGCCTCAGCCTTCCCAGTAGCTGGGACTACAGGTACCTGCCACAATGCGAGGCTATTTTTAGAGGTGAGGTCTTGCTCTGGCTCAGGCTGGTCTCAAACCTATGAGCTCAGGCAATCCAGCCGCCTCAGCCTCCCAGAGTGCTAGGATTAAAGCTGTGAGCCACCTCTCCCAGTCCTATAACATAGTTTTTAGAAGGTAAAACTTTTCACATAAAACAAACAAGAGGGGTTAAAAAACCTACCTGACAAGTATAATGAACACTAACAGCCCTGACCTAAACTTTATAATAGCTATACATGTAACAAAAATATTGGGTGGCACCTGTGGCTCAGTGAGTAGGGCGCCGGTCCCATATACTGAGGGTGGCGGGTTCAAACCCAGCCCCAGCCAAACTGCAACCAAAAAATAGCCAGGCGTTGTGGTGGGCGTCTGTAGTCCCAGCTGCTCAGGAGGCTGAGGCAAGAGAATCTTGTAAGCCCAAGAGCTAGAGGTTGCTGTGAGTCCTGTGATGTCGTGGCACTCTGCTGAGGGCAGTAAAGTGAGACTCTGTCTCTACAAAAAAAAAAAAAAAAAAAAAAAAAAAAAAAAAAATATATATATATATATATATATATATATATATATTTATCTTAATGTTTTGAAAAAACATATAAAAGCAGAATGAATCACTCCTGAAAATCTCACTCCTCTTCCATTCTTCCTTCAGACATTCTAGGAAAAAAGTTAATGATGTCCAGTATTGCCTTTTTTTGTGGTTTCTGGGAAGAAGGGTAGTTATGGTTTCTAATCCTTCCACCCATTTCCTCTATCCTTTCAAGTGACAACAAAGTCTAGAGCAATTTGATTAGAGCATAGGAGAGGTGTGATTGCTCTGATAGGTTGTCTACCAAAACATGAATATTTTTTAGAGACTTTACCTGTGTGAGAATGGCTTAAACTCTTTGACTTCGTATATACTGTATATACTCGAGTATAAGCCGACTTTTTTCGGCACAAAATTTGTGCCGAGTTCGGGTTTTTCGGCACAAATTTTGTGCCGAAAAAATTCAGCTTATATTTGAGTATATACGGTGGTCTTTTTTTGTTTGTCTTTCATTGTGACCATGGTTGTGGCCCATACCTTGTCCTGTCATCCATATGTCCACATGAGAAAGGCTAATCTGGTAAGCAGCTCCAAGATGAACGTAGAATTGCTAGAGAGTTATTGAGGGTGGTACCTTTGAAAGATAAAGAAAAAGAGTAGACATGGGTAGGGAGTGTCTTCAGGTCACAATCCAGGTCTGGCATCTTCTAAAGATGATGGAAATTAAAGAAAAACAGGATAGGAAGAGGCTCAGACTGTGCTGTAGCTCTGAGAAAGCTTCAGCCAGACCAACAGAGAGCTTTGGAACAATAACTTTTTAGAGGAATTCAACATTGGACAGAAATAGCCAGGCCTTAATATTCCCACCATGCTCATTTACTGGAAGCTGCCTAGGAAAAGTGTGTTAAATACTTTCATGAAAGGAGATGCCAGTGGTGCACCGCCATGTAGCCTTTGTATTATAAAATTCTTGAGCTTGGAGAAAATCCTTGGAGAATATCTAATCTGCCTCCCTCTTTGATAAATAGGGAGGCAGATTAGCTAGATATTCTCCAAGGATTTTAAAATGAGCTTCTATTTTATTTTAAAAGATGTTCAGAAATAATCATCCTATTTTCTCTAATATTTAACATTAAGCATCAGAAATTTTTTGGTGTGTCTAATCTCAATCCTCTAGGCTGTGGTGCAAACCAATTTTCTTTTCCTTGTCATAAAGACATGAAATTATCTAGGTTTCTAAATTAATAAAGATTTATATTGACTCTGATGATCCTTTTACTTACTTTCCCACATAGAGCCATTTGTAATGGGCTAATGAGGAACTTTGTAAATAAACATTTCATCTCTTTAAAGGTGTTAAGTAGAAAGCTTTAAAACTGGAAAAGGTTCTCACCGAATATTAATCAATTAGAGTGAAATGACCTTTTATTTATTTATTTATTTTGAGACAGAGTCTCAAGCTGTCGCCCTGGGTAGAGTGCCATGGCATCACAGCTCACAGCAACCTCAAACTCTTGGGCTTAAGCATTTCTCTTGCCTCAGCCTCCCATGTAGCTGTGACTACAGGCACCCACCACAACACCCAGCTATTTTTTTGTTGCAGTTGTTTAGCTGACCCGGGCCAGGTTCGAACCTTCCACCCTTGGTGTATGTGGCTGGCGCCCTGCCGACTGAGCTACGGGCACCGCCCAACAACTCGTAAGTTTTAAATTGGATGATGTTCTGGGTAGCATGGTGAAATCTCCTGCTATTCTGCCCAGGACATGAATCATTCCTGTGACCATCATATCCACACTGTACATACTACCTAGCTGTTGGTCATCAACACCTCTGCTCCTGACATCCAACCGTTGACATCATTATGGCAGTAATTATGGGTGATCCAAGATCACTGAACCAGATGATCCTACTTCCCACATTATCATCAATCAGGTCAATTATGGCCTAATGCATCTCAATGCCTACATCATTCACTTCACTTCATCTTATCATGAAGGTATTATATAATCTCACATCATCACAAGAAGAAGAAGGGCGAGTATAGTATAATAAGATATTTTGATAGAGAGATGACATTCACATAACTTTTATTATAGTATATTGTTATAATTGTTCTATTTTATTATTTGTTGTTAATCTCTTACTTATAAATTAAATTTTATCATAGGGTTGTAAGTATAGGAAGAAACAGTATAGTTGGCCTTCTGTATCTGAAGGTTCCACAGTTTCAATCAACTGTGGATTGAAAATATCTAGAGATGATTTAAAATATATAGGAGGGGCTAGGTACAGCAGCTCATTGCCTATAATCCTAGCACTTTGGGAAGCCTAAGTGATAGGATCGCTGGAGGCCAAGAGTTCAAGACCTGAGCAACATAGCAAGATCTTATTGCTACAAAAAATTAAAAATTTAGCCAGACATGGTAGTAAACACCTGTAAGTCCCAGGTACTTGGGAAGCTGAGGCAGAAGGATCATCTGAACCCAGAAGTTTCAGGCAGCAGGGGACTGTGATCACTCCACTGCATTCCACACTTGGTGACAGCAAGGCCTTGTACATATGTGCATAGGTTATATGCAAAATACAATACCATTTTATATAAAGGACTTGTGTATCTGCAGGGATCTTAGAATCAATCCCCCTTGAATACCAAAGGACAACTACATATAGAGGGTTTGAAACCAAGGATAGTTTTAGGTGTCTCCTGCAGATAAGGGGAGACAACTGTACTTTATTTTCTGTCCTACTAAAAGTAAGTAAAAGGACAAGGATGGTATCATGGTTAATTTTACATGTCAAATTGATTGGGCCATGAGATTCCAAAATATCTGATTAAATGTTATTTCTGGTTGTGTCTGTGAGGTGTTTCCAGGAGAGATTAACATTTGAATCTATGGAGCAAAACAGATTGCTCTACCCATATGTGAGTGGGCATCTTCTATTTGGTTGAGGGCCTGAATAGAACAAAAATGTGGAAGAAGGGAGAACTTGCTCTTTCTGCCAGATTCCTTGAGCTAAGACATTAGTTTTTCCCTGCCCTTGAACTGGGAATGTATATTTTAGGTAGATATTTTACATATGTATAAAATCTCCTATTGTTCTATTACAATCTCCATTGTATTAGAATGTTGTCTAATACAGATGGAAACTAATACTCAAATAACCACAATATTGTAATGATTGTTCAGGAGTTGACAACTCATTTGATGTAAATAGAAATTCTGGGAGGTAGGTGTTGTTCACTCTGCTTTACAGATGAGGATACCAAGATCACAAATTCATAAATGTGTAAGTCAAGATTCTAAATCGCAGCCTGACTATAAAACCCATGTTTTTTACCAGTGGTGTTTTCAATTAGTGTTCCAAGGATCCTTGATGCTCCATCTAGGTCTTCTACTTTCCTACCAATCACAGAAATCTCCAGCTCTGGGCACTGTATAAGAAGGTTTTTCCATAAGAATTCTTTTAAAAATAAAAGGGAAAAGCCTTTCCTTAAAAAGGAAAAATAATCCCCCAAATCCCACTCTTATATCAAGCAGATTCCTTAAGATATAACTGCGTTCCTTACCCATTCTGTGTTCAGAGAGGTTGATCACTAAATAGATCATGTTAATGCTATTAGTATGCATGTTCTGAGAGAAAATGCTTAAAAGTAAAAGAAATGCTAGGGATTGGTTGAATAATAGTAGCCATAATATATTGAGCATCTGTTATGTGCCTCATGATCTGTTCTAGATGTCTTACAGTCCCATTTAGTCCTTATAACAGCCCTCCCCAAGGTAAATAGGAGAATTCCCATTTCATATTTATGAGAACTTAAGGGAATTTGACCAAACTAAGAGTCAGAGCTTGGAGTTGATCCAGGTTTATCTGGCTCTAGAGCTCATTTTCTATACCATACCAACTGTTGTGGAGATTTATAGAAGAGATTTATATAAGGGATTTATTATAACTCATAGGGACTGTAGTGTGCCCAGCCCTGAGCACATAAAATGACTCCAGCTAGAGGGAGTGACTAGGCAGCATAATACCTGTGTTTTATTCTTTTTTTTTTTTTTTTAACTTGCATTAAAATGGTGTTTTTATTTATTTATTTATTTTTTATTATTATTATTAAATCATAGCTGCATACATTAATATGATCATGGAGCATCATACACTAGCTTCACAGACCATTTGACACATTTTCATCCCAATAGTCAACATAGCCTTCCTGGCATTTTCCTAGCGCTGGGTCTACATTTGACTGTGCCTGTGAGAGGACACAGCCCCATGTAAGCAGGTGGGTGGTGGCAAGAAAAGTTGTCATA